>NW_004624735.1:38195256-38221680 GCF_000247695.1 Heterocephalus glaber
CTGAATAGTTTCTCTAGTGTGAGAAACTGAAAGTGTAAATAAGGACTAAAAGGTATAATAGGTAATGTGAAATAGGAAGAAAAGGGGCAAAGGGGAAGTGGAAGTGGGAGGGGTAGGAGGAAGGAAAGAAGAGAATGGAATATGAGAAAATGATAAAATGGAAACACAGTCTTTGTAAATAGGGAGGGATGGAGGGGTTGGAGGAGAGGGGAATGGGGAAAAAATAAGAACCAAGATGGATTATGTAAAGGTGCAAATTTCCAATGATGAATGCCATTATATTGTATACCTAAAATGTACCGATATAATTTATTTTAAAAAAAGAAAAAGAAAAATATACACTAATAGATTTAGGCTTAGGAAAGAAAACCACACATACAGGCTGAGTTTCCGAATACACAACCAACTGCTACAACTGGTTACCTCAGGTTCTGGTGGTAAGGCAGTGCCTAGGGGAGGGTTATCTGGGGAAGGGGGCTTGGCATGTCGTCTATGCACATCTACACTATCTCTAGTGTAAAGTGGGGTGGTGAAGCAGAATATATTAACATATTCCCTATACAGTTTAAGAAAAAAGCAACTAAACTGAGTATGAACATCATTACCCAAAGAGGATTCTTATTCCCACATAAAACTGCTATACCAACCTGCACAGGCATCCAGGTGGCACTCATTGATTGCTGACTTAAGGTGGACTGATAAGGTTCAAGTCCGTTTTCTGAGCCTCCAAAGACTGGACCAGGATCAATAGGGAAGGAAGGAAATGTGTGGTACAAGGAAAACTGTGTTAAAAGCTCTTTACAAGCTGCAAGCCTGCCCTACCCTGAATCTACCATCTCCCTAATTCATCAGTTCTAGAGCCATCTTCCCTTTCAGCCCCATAGGAACAGACAAAAGCCAAAATCAGGATGAAGAGAGAATTCCCTTTCCCACAGCAGAGGGGAAGCCTCCCACTGTTACCAACAGAGCTGCTCTCAGTTATGCCAAGGAAAGAGCCTGGCCAGACTCCACCTTCCCGACTGCCACTGCCATGCTCTTGGGATGGCAGGACAACCAAGCCTGGCAGCCCTGCAGCCCACTCAGTGGAGTCCCTCCACTTCGGCAAGCAGCCCAGGAGTCTTTTCACACTCACTATTCAAACTGCACCACTCTACAAATCAAATGGCCCTGCCAAGAAAACAGCAAAAATTTGGGGAAAAAAAAGACAAATCAATGGTATTCTGGCTAAATATATATTTATTCTTTCTGTCTGCCAGAGCAGTGGCACTATTGTAGATTTAAACATTTGATAAGTATCTTTTTGGTTCTCAGTAATAACTAAAACAAACAGTCCCAACACACCCAGATACACACACGCATGCACACACACATGCACATGAAACAAAAAGAACGGCAAAGAGGCTTTGCTTAGGACACAATGTTCAAGAGATAGAAATGACAGCTAATACCTGCAGGCAAAAAGTTTTCTCCAGTTAAAACATGTGCCCTTGGCAAGTGCTCCTACCACGCAAACAAACTGACTGGATGCTTTAACAGCCCCTTTAGAACAGGAAAGAGAGGTCACCTCTTCCAGGGAAAGGAGTAAGCATCCAGCAGAAAGTGACAAGTGGGTCTATTCAGAGACTCACTGCAGAGCTGGGCAGTAACTGATAGAGCTGGGCAGTAACTGATGGTGCTGGGAAACACTCAGGTACAACACACAGACCTTGGCTGCCTCTTACAGAGAGATAACACAGCCCAAACAAAGCCAGAACCTGATCAACCAGTCTCCAGCTTGACCGAAGCAAGAACAAAATCTCCGAAAGGCAAGGGTATTACATATTCTGCAACCCTGAAAGCAAGTTTACTATTGTGTCTGGCATTGACTAGCAAAGAAGTCAAAAGACCAGTATATTCCTGACATGACAACAGTGTGTCCTACAATAAGGACACCAGCCAACCATCTCCCCATGCTGGTTGTGGTACTCTTAAGTCAGCCTGGCTTCCTTCCCACAGACTCCGGCACTCAGGGGAGGGTGGCCACAGTTCACCACTGTGGACTCACCCACTCTCGCTCCTTCCTCAGCCACGTTGGAATGCTTGGTGATAAGCCAACCCCATCTGGGGCACATCAGCTCTCAACCATAACTAAGAAGTAAACCCCCTGGTGAGTTCCCAGGGAATAATGAGGTACAGAATGCACCCCAGGCAAGCTTCTTTCTTTGGTAGCTTCCTCCCTTTAGCACACTTTGCTTACAGTTTAAATGTTCATGCCAGCATTTCCTTAAATTGGATCTGAAAAGCCTGACTCCCATCCTCTGAGATGCCTCTGGAGAGGAAAAAGTAAGGCCAAGGCACAGAGAGGAGGGCTCTTTCAGGTTGGACCCAGAAATCTGTCTCTAGCTGTAGCAAGAGACCAAAGGAGGCAGTTTTGGTTTCTGTAAAGATTGTTTTTAGTCTGTGAGGAGTCAGTATCTCCAACACACGGGCCTGGGGGCTCAGAACTGCAGTGGGAAAGATGAGCAGAGGAGATGAAGAGAAAGGCTTGGATTTGAGTTCTCCCTCTGCCAATTCCAATATCCTGAGGGACTGAGCTCTTCTAACATGTTCCCTTTCCTACACCACCACTGCCTTTGTCTTAGTGTCTTACTTTCAAATCCTCATCATATCTCAAACTAATTACTTTAATAGACTCCTTCCTCTACTAATTTCAACTTGCTCCACTTCATACTCCCATATCCCCACCAAGCGTCTTTCTAGAATACAGACCTGACCTTCTCTCCCTTAAGGGAGCTCCCAACCTGTAGGACAGCTCCTTATACTCAGCACAGCCAGCAAAGCCCCTGCCTGCCTTTGCAGCACCCAGGGAAACACAGGCTATGGAGTCCCACAGATCACCAACTCTAAGGGTAATGACTGGACACACATGTGTGTTTCTGTCCCATTTCTACATCTATGCATTGGGAATAACATGATCAACTCTTCCAGTCTGCTGTAAGAATTAAGTCCAAGTTGTGAAAAGTCTAACTCTCAAGAGACTGTCCCCAGCCCCCCAGCAGTTCAGAGGGTACACTCTTCACCACTGTGCTGTACCACCTCTTCATAATGAGCAAGAACTAATCCAAAAGAAAAGGCTCATGCAAGCTCTGAAAATATAAAAGCTAGGATACCAAAATGTGAAGGAAACCAAAATTAACTCATTATCAAAACAATGTGAGAGGAGGGAAAAAATGAGAAGAGAAAGAAAACATTTCTTTCAAGGAGAAAAGCTTTTAAAATACAAATCTCTATGATGTTTTGAACTTCATTTGTTACAATGATTTAGGAAGATGACATCTCAAAGATTCACAAAGGAGACACTTCCTTTTTTTTACACTATTTCTTAATTAATATCTTCAGAGAACTAAGAAGTACTTTTATAGACTGACTAAATCTTAATAAAATTCTCTGAGAAATTCTGGCATCAGTCACAACAAATACCCTCTTGGAATTTAATTTCCTTTTCAGCATACAACTTAACTCTGGAAACTCATTTACAACAGCACCACAACCAGTCAAAATCTGCCTGAAGCACAAAGACTACAGGACTAGGTGGAAACTGGCCCCATATTTAGCCAAATCCTACATCTGACAGAAATTTCCCCATGCCAAACTTTCCAGCTTCCTCTACCAGCCACATTCAATTCCTCCATTTCCTTCCTGCCCTCTCTCCCACCCACCTTGTGCTACAGCTCCTTCCAGGGCCTTCCATCAGCCAGAAACTCCTCAAATTCAGTATCATTTCCCCATCGAACAAATGAATTAAAAAGGAGCTGGAGGTGGTACGAACCCCTGAAATCCCAGCTACTCTGGTGACTGAGGTGGAAGGATTAGGAGTTCCAGGCTAGCCTAAGCAGCTCAGCAAGACCCTATACATTTACCTTCAATTTCTTACCAAAGACTGTCCTTTCTGGTTTCTGATTTTATTCAAATCCTTCCTTTTGGACTCAATGATCATGGGCCCTGGACTCACTGTAGGTAGCGGTAGGGAGGCAAAAGCTGAAAGAATTATTCATAAGGATAAAAATGTGCTTTAAAAGCCTTTTTTCCCTGAGGACAATTCCACTGAAGACTTCATCAATCCCATTATCTGGAGTACCAGTGTGCAAGGGAAAGAAAGGAGTACCCAACTTTAACTGCATACCCACTGCAATTCACAGGTACATCTTATGTAACATAAAGCAGACCGTTTTACCCTTATTTTACATATGCAGAAACCAGGCTGACAGAGGTTAGGCAATAGGCTCAGGATTTATCTCCAGGGCCATCAGACCCCTGAACTTACCACTTCACACACTGCTTTCATGGTCTATCAGCACTTAGGTTAAAATGTCCCAGGTTAGAGATCATGTTATAGTTTACATGATCCTTTTAACATTCATGATCTCATTATCACAACCCTGTAGGAAAGCTAAGAATTCCTTTTCGACCATTACAAAAGGCTATTTGGACCCAAAAATCATCAGTAACTTGTGCAAACCAGCTGTAATACGGAATTGTGCTGGATCTTAGCTTTGTTTTCTCACCTGCAAACTGATGCTCATTCCTATGTCACAGGGCCTAATGGCAGGAGCTCAGATGATAACTATTATTGGCAAGTGATTTTTATTCATATAATAGCCCTCAGTTAAAGTAAAATTTACATACACTGACACTTCTGATATTTCAAAGATTCAATCAACTGTCAAGCCTTTACCTGAAGGCATCATTTTACCACTGTCTAAAACTCAGAGGTAACCACAACTGCAGCTTCCCAGAAACTGACAAAAAAAAGAAAAACCCTAAAGCAAAAAGGAGTACTGAAAATGATGTGGTCAAACCCAATATGGACTTTGAAAGCTACTAAAGGAAGGGAACAAGAGAGGAGCATTTGGTTATGATAAAATACTCCTTACCGTCTAGCACCATGTGTTATTTAACCCCAGTCATTTCAATTCTATGATGGCCCTCAGCATCCAAAACGTTTCCAGAAGTTTCAGTGAGAGACTGCCCTGGGGATATGGGGAATGAGGGGAAAGGGGAGGACACTCTTGCTTGGAGCTATTTTTAATGTGGTGCACCTAAGTGCACTGCCTATTTACTATATTCACTTGAAAAGAAACCAAGTTAGCTCAGAAATGCCAGATACAACATAAATCAGCTCACCAATGCTCAAGTCAGAGTGGAAAGGCAGCAGAAGTGTGGATGTATAAGGATCCCAGCATCAAATAAGACAGAAAGAAACCTATAATCTGGGAAATGTCTTTCAGGTGAGGGCCCCACAAAGACAAACCAACTGTGAGCATCAATCAGACTTGAAGGTTGAGAAAAAAAGATTTTGGCCCACAGGTAATATATGTGATAATTTCTACGCACAACCAGCAACTTTACAGTAAAGACAGATGGACAGGCAACACTATCTGCCTGCATAAGAAGAGTATTTATATTGAAAATCTAGTTCTGATTATTGTTTTTTTGTTTTTTGAATCTTCTCATCTGTTTTCTTTTAAATCTGCTAATTTCTTTACAAGAATAAGCTGAGTTTAGTTTGAGTGGCTGCTCTAATCTCACAAGGAAAAACATCTCCCTCAGAAACCTTCTCCTGTCTTTATCAGATTATCTAGTTCTTTTTATAGTTCATTTCACAAATAAGAAAAAGTCCAGAGAGGGCAAGTAGTTCTTCCAAAATCATACTCCTTGCTAACACATCTAGATGAGAACAAGGACCCAAGAGGCCCACCATCTGGGTCTCCAGCTGTATTACTGTCATAAATGACCCGGCACACTGGTGTCTTGAATATAAAGTTTATGTAGGAGAAAGGGAGAGTAAAACACACACACACACACATCTCTGTTGTCTAGGGGCATCACACAGGTTGTTCTAATAAAGCAACCAGCATCCCCAGAACCACTTGTTTCTGAAATAACCAACCTCAGCCGGAGAATAAAAGGCCACATCTTTTGCTCACGAAGCTGTGAGCAGATGTGGTGCTGGGCTCTGGACAGCTGCTAGCCCAACCCAAGGAATCTCTTAAGAGTCAGGGACTAGGCAGTACTGAACAGGGAATGGAGCTGGTGGGTGTGCAGAGATAGTTTTGGGTTTTTTCCTAAGTTATGATTTCACACAGTCCAATCAATCCTACTCACCCTGGAACCCTAAATAAACCATCCACCCAGTTGTCCTTCCTCAACTTGCCGGGGACCCGGACCGCAGCACTGCAGTTTGAGTGCTGGCAGACCAGGAGGGCCTTACTTGACTCCGCAGCACAAGAAGCCAAGCTCAAGTCCCCAATTCACCTCTTACCGGAACTCCCTGCCTAGGCTTCGGACCCCACAGGGGGCCCCAATTCTGGGCCCGACCTCTCTCGGAGTCTGCCCGCGACAGAAACGGGGAGGGGGTACAGCCGGTACCTACCTACGCGCCTCGGGTTCCCCAGTCCCGGGTGTTCTCTCCTACCCCGACCCTACGCGCGGACTCTCGGGGTCCCTGAGCGCACGTTGTGGCCCGCGTCTCCCCCTTCCCACACGGGCCCTCCCGGCCGCCCCTCACCCGCACTTCCCGCCCGGCCCAGGCGTCCGCCCCAACTTTTGCCAGCCGCGACCCGGGCCACGAAGCAGCTAAGTGGCCTCGTCCCGAGCCACGACGGCCGTCCGCGCCCGCATCCCGTAGGTCCCAGCCCGCCAGCGCGAGTTTCGCGCGGGACCGCCGGGCGCCGGGCCTCGGTCGGCACCCGCTGCGCAGGCGGAGGCGGAGGCGCCGCGGCTGGAACAGCGCTGTCCCGCCGCCGCCCCGCGCGCCCGAGGTCTCGCTCCTGCCCGGCTGCCGCTCCCTGCCCACCTGCCGGGGAGCAACCTCCGCCGCCACTGCCGGGAAGACGTGGCAGTGGCCGCTGCTCGCGCTCTCCGCCTCGCCTCGCCTCTCCTCTCGGCGCCCGCGCGGGCTGCTCTGGCGCGCCGGACCTCAGCGCCAGGCGCCCTCTGCCGCCGGGAAGCCGAATCCTCCCGCCCTAACCCTAACGCGACGCCACCCCCCACCCCCCACCCCCGGCTTCCCACGCGGTCCCCAGAGCGCCCGCGGGCTCCCTCTCAGCCCCGCGCTGAAGTCAGCTTCCTGTAGACACTTTCTGCCGCTGGAGAGAGCAAAATCGTGAAGGGTGGTTAGGGGGCAACACCACGTGCAGCGCGTTCACCATTCTCCCTCCTCAGCCTAGGTCTGGAATACCGAAGTGCGCCATAAATACTTGTGGAGGGAGCCTACGAGTGAGTGAGGGAACTGAGAGAGATTTCCACTTCTCTGTTCCCAAGTAGGTTTTTTATGCCTCAAGCGGACAGAGAGCCTGACTTGCGGTTGTTGTTTTTTGTAAATTACAGGTGCACCGTTTAGCATAGATAAATGAAACTGACAATTTCCCACCTCAAACCAGCATTACAGCTGTGCAAGGCCCAGCGCTAAATGTTATTCAGGACTCTTAGTCAGACTCTTAGGTTTTAAATCAACCACTCAGAAGCTGGGTAGCCTCAGGAAAGCTAGTCTCCCTGGGCCACAATTAATTCATCTATAAATTAAGAGTAATGAAACCTACTTCATAGGATTATTGTATTAACTGAGATCATGCACTCTAAAGCGCTTTACCCAGCCCTCTTATGTGTAGAGTATTATGTAAATGGTAATTATTATTTGTATGATTACTGATCTAGCAAGTATATATGCAAAATGAATAATAATGGCTGCCGTTTCACCTGCGGAAAACCGTAGTTAAAATCCTTGTTTGGTGGTATTGTCACCTGCTCAACAAGGTCAGCTCCACAGCAAGGCAGCTCCTATCCCTCTCCTGCACCCCCAGAAACAGGTCTTGTTTTGTTTTGTTTTGTTTTGTGTTTTAAGATCCCTAGAACTGAATCAGCTCTTCTGCAGGTTTCTCACCTGGGTTTCTGTGGCTATCTCTTAATTAACAAATGATTATTTTATTGATGTCAAAGGCAATAAACAGTTTGAGGGTTGCCCTGTACTGCCTCTTCCTGATTTCTTCCTGCACCTCTCAAACACACTTGCACCTTGGGTTTTCTGCATCTCAGTCCTATCAACTGTAAACTGGAGAGTAACAACTTGTGACATTGGGAGAGAAGTAGTGATCCAGTCTGTGAGCAAAATCCCTAGAACACATAGGTGTTTGGAACAGGCACTTAGTGCTTAATTCATTTAACAGGTACTTATGGGGCATCTATTTGGTGTTGTAGGTCTGGAAGGCTAAGAGAAGCAATTGTATTTGAGATGAAGTTCCTGCCCTCAAAAGAATCTGAGCTGTAGTGGATGAGACAGGCACATACATAACCATATTTGCACAGAAGGGGTGTGGCTGAATATGCAATTAGTAGGCCTCAAGGTCCAAACTGGGGCCATGGTTATTGTAGTGGGGAGTGCTTTAACCCATTATAGCAAATGTTGTTTTTCTCTAAATATTATGTACATAACTTCTCAAAGCCACTGCTTAAAATTAATGAGTAATTTTATGAGGCAAGCAGGGCTGTTGATGTAGGACTCAGTCTCTTAATTAGGTGACTCCAAATGTGCTCTTATACCAATGATATCCTATATATGGTGTCTTGATGTCATAATTTACAAGTTAGATGCTTGCTTATCTTGCAATGCAAGTCTAAGAGGGAAAGTTCCCACATTGTTAAACTAATGGCTTCTAATGGCCGCACACTAACCAAGGTGCCTTTGTGTGGTATCCTCCCACGTTGACCATGTGTCTTGCTTTGGCCACTGGGATATGAACAGATATGGTAATTAATGAGTGACCACATGCTCCAAACTCTTTGGAATGCTGTCCTAAGCTTGCAGAGAAGAAACCTTGCCCAACCTCCTTCAAAATGCAAGGCCCCAGAGCCGGGAGTGGTGGTGCATGCCTGTAATCCCAGTACTCAGAAGGCTCAGGCAGTATTGCTGAGAGTTCAAGGCCAGCCTGGGCTAGATAGTGAGTTCAGGGCCTGCCTGAACTACAAAAGGAGACACTGCCTCAAAACAAACAAACAAACAAAAATAGAAAGGCCCCAGGGAGAGAAAGGCTTGCCCTCCCAGCCCTGCCACCTGCTGGCTAAATTCAGTCAAATGAGTGAGCAGGCCTCAGGAAATGACAGCCAAAAATAACCCAGTCAACCCCAGAATTATGAGTCACTAAGTGTTGGCATGGTTTGTTGTGTAATAGATAATTAATGCACACATCACTCATAGGCATTTTTGCAGTTACAATGTCTTGGTGAAATTCACTTGGAATCAGTACTCTTACTAATATTTTCTGTCATGAAGCATTCAGTTGAAGTCACTATGCCTAAACTTAGCAGGCCATCACATTTTATGTAAATACCCTCTTTCAGAGTTTTTCATTAAAATAGTCACTGAGCCTCATACTACTGTTTCAAATCCTTTTGCAGTCAACAAGACAATGGGCTGGGAAAATCACCTGGTAAGCTAGCAAAAGCTTTAAACAACTGCTTGGAATGGCAACAACCCTATCATGAGGTTGGGTGTGTTTATCTCCCTTATTGTAAACTCAATGACAAGGTTACTGACAAGGTTTCGTGACAGATCACAAAACATCAAAGAAGGAAGAAAAGTTAGAGATCACTTAATCTACCACCCCATTTTACAGATAAGGAAACAAACTGAGATGATGAGAGCCTTACACATTCCCTGGGTCTTGTAGCTTGCTCAGAGCATAACTGGAATGACTAATTCAAAGTTTTTTACACTGATGAACTGTTCTGTTTTTCCTTTTCGACATTTGTTGCTATTTAAAATATTTTTCCCACACTCAAAGTATGTCCACAAATTTCCTTTGTATTTAGGATGAAATCCCAACTCTGAATATGGCCTGGAGGCTCCTCAAGGTCTAGTGCAGTTTGCCCCAGCAGAGGCATTGTTCTCTGCTCCTCAGCACACTCTGCCAAACTATCTTTCTGTTCCCCATATCAGCAAGCTCTTCTCCACTTCAAGTCCTGTGCACACACTGTTCCTTCTCCTGATTGGTTCTTTCCCGAATTCTTCACTTTGCTAAATCCTGTTTATCAGAACTCAATAAAGTTGCAAGCAGTGAAAAACAATGCAGGAGATAGTGTAAACAAAAAATTTATTAGAGAGGTAGGTAACTCACAATTTCTTCAGCTAAGTTTCAGAAATATCAAGAACCAAGACAGCTCAGAAATGTAAGGAGGATGGACACCTTGTCGAGGATCAGCTACTAAAACAACCCATGTAGTTTACTTCTATCCCTTGCTTCACTCTCTCCCAGATTTCAAGCCCTAGAAGCAAACTGGCTCAGTCACATGCTCTCCCTCAACCAGAGGACACTTTGAATGAAAGTCCACAAAGATGATCATCCGGGTGCTGTTACCAGATGAAAGGAAAGTTCATGCAAGATGACAAAAACAATGAACAGACACAATCTCTCAGGTCTTTGTTCAAATGTCCTCTTCTCAGGGAAGCTTTTCTTAACTGCTACATCTATTATACTCTCTCATGACACTCCTAATTTTTTTCTGTTTTGTCACATTTTATAATTACATATTTTTATGTTTGTTTGTTTCTCTCATTTTCCCTGGATAAGAGAAATAACTGTGCTCGTTTGTCTCTATACATCATCACCACCTAATCCAAAGCCTGGTGCATGACAGACTCTCAATAAATATTTATTGAATGGGGCCGGGATTTAGCTCAGTGGTTTCACGGCCTGCTGCACAAGCACAAGGACCAGAGTTCGATCCCCGGTACCAAAACAAAAAAATTTATTGAATGAATGAATGATACAGGTCTTATGGTTCTTCTGACTTGGTCCGCATGACATTAGCTTTGTAGAAATGAATGAGAAAAGACAAAGAGACTATGCTGAGTGTAGACTGTAGAAGATTCACTCTAATGGGTTTCCACGTGTTGCTGTGGAACAGGCAAGGACCGTCAGGATAAATGAGGAAATACCATTCTGTGCATCAGAGATGAGCCACGTTGACTATGCTGTGCTATTCTTGAGAGATGACTTATATATTATGCTGAAGTAAGATGAGAGAGACTTAAAATGGTGAAGTCTATGTATGTCTGAATGTTTGGAGAAGTAGGAACCCTCACAACTCAAATTGGGGTTTGGGCCTGGCTGCAGCTGCCAGAAGCTCAGGTCAGCAATGTATGTTCATAAACCTGCTCTCTCAGCTCTGTTTATGTTCAGTAGTACATTCCCTACAGCAGAAGTCCTACGATCATCCACTGGGGGCCGCAGGTCTGTAGAGTTTCACTATTAGGGACAAAATGAGAGTAATGAGAGCAATGCAAAGCTAAACATGTTCACTTTTTGTATGAATAAGCACTGTAGTTAGGATGGCTTGAGTATTGACTTTTTTTGTTTGGGTCCTTTTTTGGCAAAACAAAAATTTGACGACCTTAGTTTCCCCAAAAAAATGCTTTTGTAGTATTACTAGCCCATAAAAATTGAAAGCCTTGGAAATTAACACTTTACAATGTTGGACACCTAGGTAATCCCTGCCAGGGTGTTAGGCCCATCAGCAAATCATCTGCTGACTCAATAACCCTCATTCTATGAACTGTTGTTGCTGTTTTTTTATTCCTGTTTTGCATTACACCAACTTGACAGACCTGTTAGCTCCACTGGTTAGAACCTAAGGCTAAGGAGGCTTCACTCCCTGCCTCTGTGGCTGCTGGTTGGAAGGGAGCTGGGCTGTTGCTCTTTCCTATCAGGAAGAAAGACCTGGATTTGAGGTCTGGTCAATGATCTCAGTGTGTGTGTGTGTGTGTGTGTGTGTGTGAGTGTGTGTGTGTTTGTGTGTGTGTGAGTGCATGCACTATATCATATGTGTACACATTCACACATGTATGTGTGTGTGTTTATGGTAAGGAGAGTTCTTAGGTTGCCAACCAAGGAGAAACTACTTAATCCTAAGAGAAGATTGATTGGGTTAAACCTCAGTTTATAAAAAAAGAAACTGCAACTTTGAACATTTAAACTATTTACCTGAAGTCTGGCTGAATATTACTTAAAGTTAGAAATCAATCACTTTGGTAATGCTAGAGGTGCTCAACTGGTATTAGTTGAAGTTAAATCTAATGTGCATTCACAGAAATTTACCTTCTCTAAGCTGAGAGGGAAAACTCTCCACCTTCTATGGTTTTAAACACTATGCATTTACGTTTCCACCAGAAGCTAGCTTACTCATTTCATACACTTAGCTGGAATCTAAATTCCACGAAGAAAACTACTGCATAAATATCAAGTAGTATAATAAAAATGTCTTCTTTCTCATTAGTAGTAATATCATATATGTATTTTTTAAACAAAGACTTTGAACAAACTTACACCTATATAGTAAGAGTAAGCTTGCCCATCTTCACAAAGCTGTAAAACCTCATATAAGGAAAAGTTCTCAGATCTCTGCTTTCACTTGTACAAAGGCACTGGAGCACTAATGAAAACTTCAACCAAGATCTTCATGCTCACTGACTCTGGTTTCCTGAAATTTAAGTCTTCATTTAAAGGATGGGAAGGAGCCCCTATCTCATTCCTGCTGCCAACAGCCCAAGCATGTTTTCAAGCCAAGAACACCAGTGAATTTTTAAAACTTAATTTCTTCACAACTTTCTCCCTGCTGGAAAATGTTAAGTTTCTATTTTAGGAGAAATAAGAGTGTCATTAACTTCCTTGTCTTCATGCTCATCTAACTCCTTTCAGGATTTCAGGGGGTTTGCTTAGAAAAGTAGGACCACAACTCTCCGGAGCCCCATTATAAGCAGAACTGTCAGCATGCTCAGAGTGGAACGGGGAGCTCCATCTTTATTCCATAGGTTGTAAATAGTCCACTACTGGATTTTAAATTCCAAACTGAAAAAATAGCATTTCTTCATTACCTAAACTTTCAGACCCATAGCCTGAAAGATCTTCATCTGTGACTCATCTTCCAGCTGTCACTTTTGGTCTGGCACATTGTTAACAAATAAATGTGCTTGCTATCATGTGTGTCCTTTTATCCAACAGACCATCATCCTCAGAAAGCAAGGTCAAAGTTTCTGATCTGTGCTTAATTCTTCAGTCATTCAATACAAATTTACTGAGCTCATAATACATGAAGGCAAGTATTGAGGTTTGTGGATACAGAAATAAACATAAAAGATACAGTCCTTTCCATTCCTATAGAAACCACAGAGCCATGGAGAGAAAAGTAATCATATAATCACAAATTATGTTAAATGTGCTGAAAAAAGAGAATAAGGTTCTGTGAGAAAGTTTAATAAAGGAAACTCATTTTACATTAAGAGAGCGTGGAAGACCTTTCAGGAAGTGTCTTGAGAGAGGTCAAAGAGATGAACAGAAATTGGCGCAGTGAAGAACTGGCCACACACATGGCCCTTCTCACCCAAGGTATCTATATCTCTTGACAATGACCAAGAAGAGAAGTGCAACCTCTCTGTGCATCACAGTGGGGGTCTGGGGCTTTGCCTTCCCACAAGTACAAAAACAGAGAACAGGGACTCCCCTGGTTCTTCAACAGGGGCTTCCTTCTCCACCCAACCCCCACTCTGCTCTCTGTGGCTCCAGGACTTATGTCAGCACTCCAAGTGAGTGTAATTTAAGCTAACACTCCAGGTTAGTATTTTACTAATTCCTGTGTGTATGTATTCTCTACATGCAAACTAAACTTCTGGGCAGAAGGTGGCCATGTCTCATTCTCCATGTATTATGTTCATAGGGGTCTCAAAGCGAGTTGAACTGATAGCCACTGTTCAAAAACCACCTGTTTAATGGAAGTGATTTTTATCTCAACATTTAATAGTATGTCAAATACCTGACCTGACACCTAATAAGAGTCAAATTAGGCAAGTGAGTATACTCTAGAACTGAAGGGATTGACAGAAAATGGTAACAAGCACTGGTGCAGAAACACTTCCTGAAACTTCAAAGAATCCAGTTTGCATGGCCTTATTGATGTGTTAAAATCACAGTTCTCAGTTTAGAGACTTCAAAACTGCAAGATGCAATTTACTAACACAGATTCCTAAATAGTTTACTTCTAAAGAAGTCCACCAGGACAACAGTGGTGAGGGTACACAGGCACCAGCCAGGGCCCTGCACAGACACCAGGGACTTGAGCATACAGGTCCCAGCCAATGGCCCACCTGGAAAACAGCTGTGCAGGCATGCAGGCCCTAGCCAGAGGCCCACACAGATACCATCAGTAAGTGTGCCCAGGCCCCAGGCAGAAGCCCACCCAGGCTACAGCCCAGCAAGGGGATCCAGAAGGCCATCATTCTGAACCCAGGTACTGGCACAGTGATGAGCAGCAGAGAAAAGGCCTCTCTGAGGCTTGTTGAGAATTGAAGCCCACTGGGAGAGCAAAGAGTCACCTCAATAAAGGCACAGCAGACTGCATTGGGTGAAATGAGAAGGCACCTAAACAAGTCTCAAAATCTGACTTCTAGATCACCAAAGGCAACCCCAAGGGGCAACAAGATGAAACAATCTGATACTCAACCACCTGGACTCCATGAACTGGCAACAAAAGAGAATCTGGAAAAAATGAAATCCGAAAAAATTTATCAGATAACAACAGAGATTGTGTTCCTAGTGAAAGACATGATTAAAAACTCTAGAGCAGACACAGATAAAAAACATACAGAAACTGAGGAACATGATGGAATCCCAGCATAGGAAAAAAATGGAACCCATAAAACAGGTGCAAACATATCCAGGAGATTAAAAACTCCACTGATAGTTTATGCAGCAGAATGAGCCAATGTGAGGGCAGAATATCAGATATAGAAAACAGGATTGCATTTAGTGACCAGGAAAAGAAAGATTTCTTAAAAATAGCAAGGAACCATGAGAAATCAATCCATCAGCTGCTAGATGATGCAAAGGAGAAAAACAGAAGACTGATCAGAGTCAATGAAGAAACAGAAGATAGTGTAAATGACATTAAAAAAAAAAACTGTTAACAGAAGTAATGGCAGAAAAATTCCCAAGCAGGGGAAAAGAACTTGACATACAGATAAGTGAGGCATATAGGACTCCAACTAGCCATAATCAAAAAATTCTACACCTAGGCATATAATAGTCAAGATTCCAAAAAGAATAGCTGCTATAATGAAATCAACCAATAACAAATGCTGGCAGGGCTGTGAGGAAAGAGGAACACTGCTCCACTCTTGGTGGGAGTGTAGACTTGTGCAACCACTGTAGGAATCAGTATGGAGATACCCCGAGAACTAGGACTGGAAGTCCCATTTGACCCAGCTATTCCCCTGCTGGTCATCTTCCCCAAAGAATTAAAAGCATCATACCACAGTGATATATGTGCACCCATGTTCATAGCAGCACAATTCGTAATAGCTAAAACTTGGAACCAGCCCAATTGCCCATCAACTGGAGACTGGATAAAGAAAATGTGTTTTTTTAATTAAATGGAGTATCACTCAGCCATAAAGAATGAGAAACTAGAGACATTTTTAGCTAAATGAAAGCACATTGAGCTGATACTCCTCAATGAAATAAATAGGATGCATGTGTAAATACCAAATAGTTTCTCTAGTGTGAGAAACTGAAAACGCAAATAAGGATCAAAATGTGTAATAGATAATGTGAAATAGGAAGAAAAGGTGCAAAGGGGAAGTGGGAGGGGTAGGGGAAAGGAAAGAAGAGAAAGGAATAAATATGAGAAAAGGAAAAAATGAAAATAAAGTCTTTGTAAATGGGGGGCAGGTTGAAGGAAGGGCAGGGGAATGGGGAAAAAAATAAGAATCCACATATATCATGTAAAGGTACAAGTTCCCAGTGATGAATGTTATCATATTATAGCCCTAAAATGTACCAATAAACTTAGTGAAAAAATAGCTTACTTTTTGTGAGAGGGGAAGGGTTACTTTCAACATATACACCTAAAGATGCTTCTTAAGTTATGATGAACTTATATCCTAATGAACCCAGTGCATGTTTAAAATATTGTAAGTTAAAATTTATTTAATTTATGAAACACCATAGCTAGTATATGGCTAGCCTGCAAAGTACTTAAAATTCAAACTTTGAAGCATAGATTTTTACTGAATGTATTTCATTTCTGTTTCATTATAAAGTCAAAAAATCACATAAGTTAAACAGTCAAAGCTTATTGCCATCTGCAAATGAAAGCCATATCATGATTTCAGAAACATTTCAGTATCAAATACTAAGGAAAAATCAGTACTTGTCACTAATTTTCATGGAAGTTAAACTTTGTTTCTTCTTCCACCTGTTTCATGTCCACATCATTTACCCCCCCCCCTTTCTTTCTGTAATAGTTTCTCAAATTCCTTTTTAGGAAATCATCCTCTCTTACTACCTATAGACCACTGATACCCATGTCATCCCCGCATAAAGTCATGGACACCTGACCAAAGCTAGCCCTTTCACATATATATAAAAGCAATGATCAGAATGTCAAAAGCCTGGCCACAGGTGTACCTTACTCATCCAGGTATGAGATGCAATAAGACTGTCCAGAGCTACTGTTAGAAGGGATCTTCAAAACTGCATGGTTCCCAAGTCAGTTTCTATTAATCACAGCAGAGTCTGAAGCAGGACAGTGCCCTTTGCTATCGGTACACCTAGAACTGGAGCCTTCGACCTGGAATTTATGGACCTAGAAGAAGTCCACAAATGGATGCCAGGGGGTTGACAGACATGATAAATTTTATATATGCAAATAAGCAAATTTTTCTGGTGAGATGATCTCATATTCTCAAAGTGGTTCTAATGGCAGAGAATGGGTTAAAGATCACTGCTCTCAGACCAATAGTTCTTAACCAGAGACTATGGATGGGGAACTTGTTTGGGGAAAATTTTATTTTGGTTTCCATTGTCCTCCTTATTCCCTTAATTATAAATGTAGGTAACAAACACCAGTATTATTAGCTATTCCTGTGACTTTGCCACTAATAAAAATCAGATATGTTCAAATCACATTACAGTGTTGCAAATATCTCAAGATATAATTTACACCTCTCCCTACTTTAAAATTACAGTGTTATTATGCCCACAGCTAGATGTTATTATTCAATGAGTTAATAAAGAAGCTTGATCACCAAACACTTTAATATTTTATAACTATACCTTGACCTAATTGGCTTCCTTATAATCTGTATTTTTCATTTTATTCAAAACATTATTCTGGGGCAGGGCATTTAGCTCAGTGGTTCTGCCGCCTGCCTCACTAATGCAAGGTCCCGAGTTCGATCCCTGGTACCAAAAAAGAAAAAAGAAACCACAACACTATTCTGAGAAGAGTCGTAAGAATTCCACTAGTTGCCAAGAGGTCCATAATTCAAAAAGTTTAAAAACTCCTTTAAAGAAATCTTGGTAGCACTAGGTGTCCTAGCCGTACCTATATTGTACCTATATTGGTTCTACAAAGTTAGGTTCTATTGGTAGTTTCCCTCTTTTCAACAACTTACCATCTTGACTTCTAGCATTACAGCTTCTGAAGTCTTCCAAAGCACACGAACTTGTCTAAGTTTCAGAGAAGCAAACTTATGGGGACCATAGAACCAAAAAAAAAAAAAAAGGAGAGAGAGAGTGAGAGAGAGACATTCACAATAGGTAAATCCACAGAGACAGAGAGCAGATTAGTAGTTATAAGGGTCTAAGACAGTGATGGCAAAACTTTTAGAGCTTTCAATAATACAAACAACCTGCTGCAACATGCATGCCATAGGTTTCCACCACTGGTCTAGGGGAAGATGGAAGTAGGGAGTAACTGCTTAATGGGGGGGATTGACCTCTTCCTGGGTTCAGGGTTTCCTTTTGGGATGATGAAAATGTTTTGAAAGTAGACAGAGGTGATGGCACAGCACTGCAAATATACTAAATGCCCTTGAACTGTACACTATAAAAGGGTTAATTTTAATGTAAGAATTTCATTTTAATAAAACATAAAATAGTAAGAAATAGAGGATTTTATAACAAATCCTTCTGGGAAATTTTCAAGGTCCCATTTAAGGGAATTAAAGAACAATATAACAGTTTAATGGTATTTTGTTTCCCTTTCCCCATCAACCCACCCTCCCCTCAAGTTGCTCATATGCACTGCAATTTCAGATCACTTATGAAATTGCTAATGTGTACTTTAGCCTACACATTAAATTCTGGTTTGCACTTATACATCTTAAAACACAACACTAAATACTCATCTGACAAGCTAAATAATTTAAACCTCAAACCAGGTTTTATTGTGCCTGGATGCATTTTTAATATATCCACTAAATATCACCTGGGCTGAGGAATGGCTGATAGTGATGATTGATAAGAGGAAGGGGGACAACCTCTCCTTTCTATCTCACACATTTTACCCCTGGTTGGACTGTTTAAGGGTTGGCAGTCCTACTGCGTGCTGGATGAGAACCTTTTGGGAAAAGATTTCAAACATGATCTCACTGCCTGGTACAGGGGCACAGAGATCATTGAAAAGCATACTGTTCTGGGAACTTGCCGCACACCCGAGACCTCTTCTAGCCTTTTAGGATGTACAGTACTTGCCAGTCTCCCCAGATCTAACCTCCCTCCACCTCCTCTCACATCCTTCTCTGTCATTCCCTCTCTGTCACAGTTGTGAAGTTCACTTTCCTGCTTACAAATACCAGCAGCTTCGCACAGCCTGCTGTATAGTGTCCAACCATCTCAGCTCAAGAAGGAAGAAGTGATATTTTTTGAGTCTCAATAGTACCATACTTACATATAAAGTATCCTGTTTAACTTTATGAACAACATCACAAAGCCTTTCATGGCCATTTGGGGATGAAAAAACTAAGTTTAGGACCATATAAATTCACACATTACTCATGCCTTTATTACATCTAGCTGCCTCCTCCCTTTCAGGTCTTTACCACTTCTATACTGTGTTTCAGCTGAGCAAGCCACCCTGCTTGATATCACCTGTGTCACATCCTATTCACAAAGCACCTCCACTTAAAATGCTTATCTTCTGCATGTTTCAAACCTACCCTTTCCTTAAGACTTGGCTCCAGTCCCTTCTCAAGAAACCTTCAGACTCAAACTCTCTCTCTCTCTCTAAATTTCCATTTATTTTACCATTCCTCACTAAATATGTAGAGGTATCACCTGGCATGAAACAGTGTCTATCTCCTTCTTAGGAACAATAAATTCCCTGGAGACAGACTGTATCATACTCTTCTTTGTATTTACTGCAGAATCCAGTAGGATGGAGAGATGGAAGCTGCTTGATCCTCTCAATCAGCAAGAGATTGATGTTTTTTCAAGCCAAAGCATCAATACCTTTTCCCAGCTTCTGTACTTCTCTTTTCCTTCCAGAAATGTCTGATGGGGCTCCCAGTCATTCTATCCAGCCCGTGCTGATCAGCTGGGCCTGCCTCATGAAGATCTTCCTCTCTACTAACTGTCTTTCCTGGATGCAACCTTCTCCGTATGGAGCTAGAAGATGAGAAGGCTCTTTATTTCCTTTACATGTCTAATGACATCATTTTTAGACAAGAACTTTGGGAAATGTCATGACAAATGAAGTATGGATCCTTATGTAGAGAGGGAGCAGGTCATGTCCTGTCTCTAGATGTCTGATGGCTGCTGAGAGGATTGTATGTGGGCTGTGTTGGCAGTAAAACAGGCTTCAATGACATTAACGACCCACAAGAAAGGACAGGGTCCACAGGATGAGGGACATGGATGGAAGAAACAGCTGCCCATAGCATATGATGTCAAGGATGATGTAAAACTTGAAGGGCTCCCATCTGTGTCCCTCTAAACTTGCCATTTCTAGAATTCTTTTCTGTCCTGTTAAAAATTCTTGTTTTAGCTCTTGTCTAATCTAGATTATGTGCTTAGCTAATAATTTGCAACAAAAATTTGTTTTTTTCTATCTCTTCGTCTCTCACAGCTTATATAACTGCTTATTTAAGTATGTGGCAGAGAAGAAAACAGATTAGTAAGAACTCTAGCCTCTGTTTTCTAAAATCCTCTGTCCTTTAAGGATCTAAGACAAAATTCTTGGAGTTTATGAAGGAGACCAAAGGGAAAGGGGATTGTCTGACTAGGCTGAACATGTTGAACAAAACATTGGGGAGAATGGAAGATCTTCTCAAGACCATCAGAGATTTTTCTGGGCCAAGGCAGAAAAAGAGGCAGTAGAATTCCAGACAGCAATGGCTGTGAGCTCACAGAGTCAAATGCTTTCAAAGGATGAAAAAGGTACCATGAGGAATGAGGAAATGATTACACCAGTAGAGAGACAAGAGGAAGCATAGATACCTGATGTTGCATCCTCTAAGTGCATTAATTTTGTTTAAAATATTTAAATACTATGCTAGTCAAATAAACTAAACACATCCAGATCAATTGGCAGTCTCAGAATTTAGCTAATTGTACGTTTATGAAAGATTTTTATCCTCAAGCAAGAAATAAAAGCTACAGAGAGCTACTAGTTCCAAAAGGGGTCTGTAGACAGTAGAACGCTCAGTGAACCAATTACATAAAAACAAGGGGGGCATCTTCCCTCGTCAGATGTCTTGGGAATGTGACAGACCTTGGAACTGTAATCCAGTCCCTGAGCTCAGAAGGGGGCAAAGAAAGTATAAGAACAGCTTAAGTAGACTTTTTCTAGCTATGAGCCCAATGAGATTGGGGAAATTAGGTTGGTTTATAAAAAATTAAAGAGCTACAATATTTGTGTAGAGTCAGACTTGTTATAATTGCAAACACTGAAGGATACATGTGGACTGATTCAATTCTCCACACATTTAGTATATTCCTACTATATATCTCTGCTATGTATGTATCTGTCTTTTACATAGGTAGTAGGTTAAGTTGTGTTATAATCTGTCTGTACCATTTGAGTCTTGGACTAAAATAAGGCCCTGTGTTCAGAAAATACTATAAACTAGGAGGAAATGGATATCTTCAAAGTTGGTGGTCATGGGAATCAGTGGATCCTAGGAAGTGAAGAATTAAAAGACATGTCTTAGACTGGGTAAGGAAAAAATGTCTTCCTTTGTCTGGTTGTAGATTTCTTACACTCAGCCTCCTGAGAGTTTAGTAAGGCTTGAATGTCCTTCTTGGTGGGGTGGTGAGAAGGCAGTGAAATTAGCTCTTCCCAATTAGATTTGGACAAGGAGGCAAATCTGGATGGGTTCCCCAAAGATGGGTAGGTATAAGTGATTAGAAGAATGATGTCTATCAACCAGTAATCTTATTAATCTTGTGAATTATTCTCTTATATTAGCCTAAAACCCCTAACTTAAGCACAGCTGTTCTGGAAGATATCAAGGTATGAGTCTTAGTGGGGCATGGTAGCATATGCCTGTTATCCCAGCTACTAGGGAGGCTGAGGCAGGAGGATCACAAATTTGAGCCCCAAATGGACAACTTAGCAAGACTCTGATCAAAGATAAAGAGGCCTGGAGTTAGGCCCTGAGTTCAATCCCCAGTAGCAAAGAAAGAAAGGGGAGGGAGGGAGGGAGGGAGGGAGAAGAGAGAGAGAGAGAGAGAAACACAGAGAAAGAGAGAGAGGAGGAGGAAGAAGAAGAAGGAGAAAGAGGAGGAGGGGGAAGGGAGAAGAAGAGAAGAGAGGAGGGAAGGAAAGGAGAGGAGGAGAGGAGAAGGGAATTGAGAGGAGGGGAAGAGAACGATAAAGGTGTTTTGCCCCATTCTTAGGCTAGAGAGGTAAAAGATTTTGATACCATCTCGAGTCACCACAGGTGTGGAAGCAGAAATTAAAGTTCTTCTCAAAGACAAGATGACTCTGGAGGAACAAGTGTTAAGGGCATTGTAAAGATACTTCAAATGGCCACCTTGAGGGATCCTGATGTGTTATTTTGTTAAAACCAACTTGTGAAATCCTCCATCACACACTGCTAACTTCTGGAAGATAAGTAAGACAGAGTCTCTGTCCTCCAGAAAAAATGGGCACACTGGTATGGTTGGGGAGCCTCAGTGTGAGATGTCTAAAAAAGAAATTTAGTGTGTTTCTGAAGAATAAAAATTATCTTCCCCCACTTGTAGGAAAAATCAGGAAAGATCTGAGAAGAGTTTTGAGGGATGAGTAGAATGCTGATGGCAAAGGTGTGGTTGGAAGTATGCCCCAAGTAGAGTAAGGAGCAGATACAAAAGTGTGGACTCAGGACAGCACCCTTTTCTCAGTATGGTTTGGCTGTATTTCCAAAGCATAAAAAGAACTCAGCCTGAAGAAAAAACTGAATCACACCATGGCAGGCCCAATCACAAGGAAAGAAGATTGGTCTTACTTGGAAGAGAAAGGGGAGCTATATAGTTTCAGATTTCTTAGTCACAAAAAACAATTTGAAGTGGTTTAAATAAAAAATAAAATTGATTATAAGATATTGCAGGTTTGCAGTTGTAAGAAGAATAAGTTCTGGAGGCCTAATCTATAGCATAGTGATTACAGCTAAAATAATAAACCATATGCTAGAACTTTGCTAAGACAGCAGATCATAAGTATTCCTACCAGGCAGTACCACTGCTCCCAGCACAGAGGAAGGGGTTTCTGGGCTGCCATACCACCACTCCCAGCTCAGAGGTAGGGGCTTCTGGGTCATTATGCCACCAATCCAGCCCCAGAGGTGGGGGCTTCCAGACCACTGTACCATCACTCCCACCACTCCCAGTGCAGAGGAAGGGGCTGCTGGGCCGCCATACCAGCACCCCCAGCACAGAGGTAGGGGCTTCCAGGCCACCTTACCACTGCTCCCAGCTCAGAGGAAGGGGCTTCTGGGCAACAGTACCACTGCTCCCAGCACAGAGGAGGTGAGCCGTGCAGATGCCAGCAGCACAACCCCCACCCCAAAATTAGAAGACATGTAAACAAGTCTCAAAATCAGACTTCCAGATCACCTACAGCAACCCCAAAGGGAAATGAGATGAAACACTCTGATACTCAACAACCTACACTCCCTGAACTGGCAACAAAAGAGGATTGGGAAAAAATGAAATCAGAAATAATTTCTCAGATAACAGCAGAGAATGTGCTCATAGTGCAAGACATGATTAATAAATCTACAGAGGAACCAAGGAACATGATGTAATCTCAAAATAGGAAACAAATAGAATCCATAAAACAGATGCAAACAGATTTCCAGGAGATTAAAAACTCCACTGAAAGTCTACACAGCAGAATGAGCCAATGTGAGGGCAGAATTTCAGATATAGAAAATAAGATTGCAATTAGTGACCAGGAAAAGAAAAATTGCTTCACAATTGTGAGAGACCACAAAAAATCAATCCAGCACCTGCTAGATGATGCAAAGAAGAATAACCTAAGACTGATTGGAGTCAAGGAAGAAACAGGAGAAAGTGCAGATGACATAAAAACACCATTCACTGAAGTAATGGCAGAAAACTTCCCAAGGAGGGGAAAACAACTTGACACACAGATAAATGAGGCATACAGGACTCCAACTAGCCTTAATCATAAAACAATCTACACATAGGCATATAATTGTTAAGATTCCAGAAACACAACAGAAGAACAGAGATCTACAAGCAGTTAGAGAAAAGAAATCACACAAAAAGGAAGGCCCATCAAAATCACAGCAGACTTCTCAATGCAAACCATCAAGGCAAGAAGAACTGGGAGTGATTTATTCCAAGCCCTAAAGGAAAACAGCCTCCAACCCAGATGGATGTACCCTGAAAAACTATCTTTCAAAATTGATGGAGAAATAAGATAATTTCATGACAAAGACCACCTTACAAACTTCATGAATACCAAACCCCCATTCCAAAAAATTTTAGGCAATATCCTAGGAAACGACAATGAGGATCACAATCCCAGGATGTCCAGCAGAATGAATCCATCAGCCGCGACAAGAAATTAAATGTAAAGAGGGAGAATCCAACAAAAACAAAAAGTCATGACAAGGATAAGTCAATATGTATCCATTATAACTATCAATGTTAATGGTCTCAATTCACCAATCAAAAGAAATAGACTGGCAGAATTGGTCAAGAAGCAAGATCCAACAATATGCTGCATACAAGAAACACACTTAATTTGAAATGAAACTCATAGACTGAAAGTTAAAAGGTGGAAAACAATACTCCATGTGACGGGAACCCCCAAAAAAGTAGAAGTAGCTGCCCTCTTTGCGGATCAACTGGATTTCAAACCAACACTGATTAAGAGAGACAAAGAAGGACACTATATCCTTATAAAGGGAACAATCCAAGAGGAAGAGATGACAATCATAAATGTATATGCACCACATACTAGTGCAACCAACTATATAAAACAAATAATAATGGACATGAAAAGTCTTATATGCACTAATATAACAGCACTGGGGGACCTCAACATCCCACTTTCACAAATATACAGACCAACAAGACAAAAAATAAGCAACAAGGTACTAGAACTCAATGGAACCCTTGAACAAATGAACTTAACAGATGTTCACAGAGTGCTCCACCCCAACAAATCAGAATACACATTCTTTTCAGCTGCACATGGGTTGTTCTCCAAAAGAGACCACATACTCGCTCATAGAACATGTTTAAGTAAGTGCAAAGGAATTGAAATTATCTGCTATATATTATCAGACCGTACTGTGATGAAATTGGAGATCAATAGCAAAACAAACCACAAAAATTTCATATACACATGGAAATTGAACAACACACTTCTGAATAACCAGTGGGTCACAGAGGAAATTAAAGAAGAAATCAGACAGTTCCTTCAATTCAATGACAATGACAGTACAACATATTAGAATCTATGGGACACAATGAAAGCAGTCTTACGAGGGAAATTCATAGCAGTGAATACTCATATTAGGAAAACAGAATGAGCCTAATTAAACAACCTGATGCTGAAACTCAAGCTTCTAGAAGAAGAGCAGGACAACCCCAAAGCTCATACAAGGGAGAAAATTATAAACATCAGAGCAGAAACCAATGCAATGGAGACTAAGAGAATGATATCAAAAATCAATGAAGCCAAGAGTTGTTTCTTCAAAAGAATCAATAAAATTGACAAACCCTTAGCCAACCTTATCAGAAAAAGGAAAGAAAAGGCCCAAATCCATGCAATTAGGAAGGAAAAGGATGAAATTACAATGGACCCAGCAGAAATCCAGAGGATCATCAATACCTACTTCGAGAGCCTATACACCAATAAGATGCAAAACACAGAAGAAATGGACAGATTCCTAGATACATATGAATTACCAAAGTTGAACGAAGAAGACCTAAAAATTCTAAACAACCCAATATCAATTGATGAAATTGAAAATATAATTAAAAATGTAACAACTAAGAAAATCCCAGGTCCTGATGGCTTCACTGCTGAATTTTACAAGACATTTAGAGAGGAACTGCTGCCACTACTGTTGAAACTCTTCAATGAAATTGAAAGGAAAGCAATACTCCCGAATTCATTCCTGGAAGCAAGCATCACCTTGATCTCCAAAGCAGAGAAAGACCCAACCAAAAAGAAGAACTATAGGCCAGTCTCACTAATGGACAAAGATCCAAAAATCCTTAATAAGACACTGGGAAATAGAAGGCAGAAGATCATACACCCTGACCAAGTGAGATTCATCCCAGGAACACAGGGATGGTTCAACATATGCAAATCAATCAATGTAATACGCTATGATCAATACAGCCAATGGCAAAAACCATATGATCATCTTAGTAGATGCAGAAGAAGCATTTGACAAAATCCAACATGCACTTATGATGAAAGCCCTACAAAAAATTGGAATACACTGTCTCTACCACAATCTGATAAAAGCCATCAAGGAAAAACCAACAGCCAATATCATACTAAATGGTCAAAAACTGAAATCCTTCACACTAAATTCAGGAACAAGACAAGGATGTCCTCTATCACCACTCCTGATCAATATAGTTTTGGAAACATTAGCCACAGCAATTAGACAAGAGAAAGAAATAAAAGGAGTAAAAATAGGAAATGAAGAAGTCAAATAGTCATTATTTACCGATGACATGATACTCTATATAGAAGACCCCAAGAACATCACCAAAAGTCTTCTAGACTTAATAACCAAATTCAGTAGAGTAGCTGGATACAAGGTCAACACACAGAAATCAATGGCTTTCCTCTACATGAACAACAGACTCACGGAGAGAGAAATAGGGCAAACGATTCCTTTCACAACAGCATCCAAAAAACTGAAATACCTAGGAATCAACCTAAATGAAAGACCCCTTCTCTGAAAACTATAGCACTCTGAAAAGAGAGATCGAAGATGATATCAGAAAATGGAAAGACATCCCCTGCCCCTGGGCAGGAAGGATCAACATAGTGAAAATGGCCATACTTCCTAAACTGTTATATAGATTAAATCCAATACCAATTGAAATCCCAGCAGCATACTTCACGGACCTTGAG
>NW_004624735.1:38254232-38266816 GCF_000247695.1 Heterocephalus glaber
AGTTCAGTGGGTCCAGGTGGTTTAGTATCAGAGTGTTCCATCTCATTTCCCTTTGGGGTTGCTGTAGGTGATCTGAAAGTCTGGTTTTGAGACTTATTTATGTGTTTTCTCATTTTGACTGGGGTGGGGGGCTGTTAGCGCCTTCACGGATTACCTCCTGTGAGCTGGGAGAGGTGGGACAGGGGCCAGGAGCAGTGGTAGGGATGGTGACCCAAAAGCCCTTTCCTGTGGGCTAAGAGCAGCCGGAGGGATGGTGGCCAGGAAGCCCCTTCCTCTGGACCAGGAGCAGTGGGATGGCAGCTCAGAAGCCCCTACCTCTGGCCCGGGAGCGGTGGGAGGGATGGTGGCCCAGAAGCCCCTTCCTCTGGGCCAGGAGCAGTGGGACAGAAGGTGGCCCAAAATCCCTTTCTTCTTGGCTGGGAGCAGCGGGAGTCAGTACCTTGGTCTGGTGTCTTCTGCATCTTTGTAGTGTGGAACCAGGTGGCTGCCTGTCCACAGTGGGGTGATTGGGCATCTTCCGCAGGACTGGCGACCTCGGTAGGGTGTGCACAGACCTGTCTGTCTGCAGCGGGCTGATTCGGCATATTCTGGAGGACTGGGGACCTTGGTAGGGCTTGGGCAGACCTGCCTGTCTTCAGCCGGGTGATTTGGCGTGTTCTGTCCACATAAGACAATTATACTAAAAAAGTTACACTTTTCTATACATTGTCCATGCTGGATTACAATAGCTTTTCTTCTTTCTCTTTTTTTCTTTTATCTGTCTTTTGCACTTTATTTAGATATTGGATTTCTCAAATAAGAGAAATTATGCAATATTTAACCTTCTGAGTCTGATTTACTTCACTTAATGTCATGGCCTCAAGGTGCATCCATTTTGCTACAAATGACTTAAGTTTATCCTTCTTCATGGCAGAGCAGTACTCCATTTTGTATAAATACCACATTTTGTTTATCCATTCATCTACTGATAGACATGTAAGCTGTTTCCATGATTTAGCTATTATGAAATTCATCCATTTTTGTTGTCTGTATCAGTTCATGTCTTTATATCACCAACTAGTATTCCATTGCATGGATGTACTATATTTTATTTATTTGGTCACCTGTTGATGGGTATTTTATTGGTTCCAATTTGGGACTATTATGAATAGAGCTGTTATGAACATTTATGTACAAGTTATATATGTTTTTATTTCTCACAGGGGAAATAACTGGTCTAGAATGTGGTAAGTGTTGATTTAACTCCACAACAAATGGCAAATCAGTTCTCAAAGTGGTTTTCTTACTTTATATTCCCATCAACAATATATGCAAATTTCAGTTGTTCCATATTCTTGCCAACATTCACATTGTCAATCTTTTTAACATTAGATATTCTTGTGGGTGTATAACATGACTCATTGCAGACTAATTTTTATTTATCTGATGTTAAGCATCTGTTCTTGTGGTTTTTGTTTGTTTGTTTTTTTCTTTTTTTGGTACCAGGGATCAAACTTGGCACCTTGTGCTTGCAAGGCAGGCGCCGGAACCACGGAGCTAAATCCCTGGCCCTGTTCTTGTGTTTTGTAAAATGCCTAGTCAATCTTTTGGTTTCAGGGGTTCTGCACATACCTTGGGAAATTGGAATAGTGAGGAACACATAAACCCAAGAAAGGGAGCAGTGGAGACAGAATGATTTTGAAAAGGTGGAGAGGAAGGCAGGAACAACAAGTTCAGTTTTGAGTCTCAGTTTGAGACAAGGACAAGGCATTTTAAGATACAAAAGAAGAAAGCTGTGTTCTGGAGCCCATGAAAGAGTCATCTCTAAGTGGGTTATGTTTCAAGGCATAGAAGCCAATCTAAAAGTGTCACATGTCACAAAAAGTACATCAAAATAAAAATTGAAAAATGAGTTTCTGCAGTGGTTTTAAACTGCAAGCAACAACCTATTAGAAATCAATTCAGTGGATCTTGACCAGTATTTTTTACAAAATGAAGTAGAATGGAAAAGTATATTACAAGCACTAAAGTTAAGTGTACTTTCATGAGACTTTTTTTTGCATACATTTTGAACTGAATTACAATGTAAAATAGCTCTTTGATTTTAGATTATGGTATAAGAAAATGTTGGAAGAAAAGAGACCACAGATGTCCTCTTCAATGTTATCCTACAGTAGTAAAGCATAATGATTAAAGATGCATATTCATTTGAGTCTGGCCTCAAGCCCTGGCTTCTTCCTCTTAGTTTGCTGTATGACCTTGACTGAGTTGTGGAAATTCTCCAATTCTGACTTTCCTTGAGTATAGGTTGAGAGTAATGGTAACAGTTTCATCAAAGGACTATTGTCAGAGCTTCTTTGGTGCACACTGGAGCCCAACACCTGCTCCCCACACACACACACCTCCACCTCCAGAAATGACCTGTATGAAGCTCTCAGCTGAGCCAGTGTGTCTGGGCTGAATTTCCGTTCCTGATCCCTCTGTTGGACTGGTTGGTATAAAATCAAATGACACAAGCTTCTACCCCAAGAGAACTAAGTGGATTCATGTTTTAAAGCACTTCACAATGCCCGGAATAGGCCAAGCCCTCTATAACTGTTGGCTGTTGTCACTCCTGGCTGTTACTCTTGCAAGGGAAGGTACTGAATTTTGTTAGGTTATGGAATAAAGAGAATGTATTAGAGCTATCCTCAAGAAGTTTGGTTGGTGAAAACAACCCAAATGTCCATTAATTGATAAATAAAATGTGGTATGTCCACATAAAATAATATTATTTAGTTATTTTAAAAAATGAAGAATTGATACATGCTACAAAGTGAATGCATCAAGTTAAGTAAAAGAAGCTGATCACAAAAGAGCACATACTGAAAACAAAATATTCAAAATAGGTGAATTCATGAAGACAATCAGCAGATTAGTGATTACTAGGGGAAAGGGGTCAGAGAGGGAGTGACTGGTTAATGGCTATAGGTTTCTTTTTCCTTTTGATTTGATGAAAATATTCTGAAATTAGACAAGGTGACGGTTGTGCAACACTATGGATTGCAACACTATGGATATGCCGCTAAATCATACAATTTTAAAGGATCAAAATGGTAGATTTTATGTGTATTTCCTGCATTTTTAAAAAGTCTTATTCAACTTAAAGATACTTGGAGATGCTTCTTTGTCTTTCGAAGCTGTCAAAAAAAAAAAAAAGTATGCTTGGGAACACAATGAGAAAGATTAGCTTAAGAGGTGGTAGAGCTAAGGGCAGCATTTCCTGAGAATGGGCAGAGATGAGCATGTTCGGAGGAGAAAGGAAGCCAGGACATAGGAGGGTGACTGAGAAAAAGAGGACAAATCTCTCCTGTGCAGAAATCTTCTGTCAGTCCTCCACTAGCACACATTTCTTCATGTCTCTGAAGCTCTGAAGCCTTCTTAGGGACCACATTACCTGCTGGAAGGTTCCAGAATATCTGTCAGTAGGACCCTGAGCCATAGGATGGACACAGGTAGACCATCCTCCCCTTATTAGATGTGGCATGCATAACATTCTGTTCCTAAGGGAGAGAGGAATGATTGCAAAAAATTAATAATTACCCCTTCTGTCTCCTTTGCTGGTAGGTGCTTGGCTTGGCTCCAGGAGGTTGGTAGCTAAATAACTCTTTATTATAAATGGATTTCTCAGTGAATGATGTTAGTAGTATTATCAATTAGAGTCAATTTACTATTAAATTCACTATTGGGTAAAGCAACATTTATGTAATCTGGAGTATGAGCTGATTTCTAAAAATGTCTTCCTTTGTATTACAGGTATTTGACTCCCCTACGACATATTTACTTCCTTAATTATGTCCGATGAGATAATTTGAAAGTTACTTTGCATTCTCAGAAGTGAATCATACAAGCATCCTTCTTTTGGATTCTTTTTCCTTCAAACATGCTTAGTTTTTCTTTTTCTCACAAATTTTGGCTTTACACTAAAGACCAGTTTAAAAAAAAATTCTGTAACTAGGAATAGGACATATAGTCTTAGAATAATTATAGCAGTAATTAATGATTCTCAGCCTAATGTGCCTTAAATTTTGCCAATATTTACTAGTCAATAATACTGAAATGTTCTTGTTAGTCATTCATCCAAACAAGGGCCATGTAGCAGGGGCAGAGGACACAGAAATAAGTAAGATGTAAACATCATTCTCAAAAACCACGAATATAGTAGAGGAAACAGACTTCGAAACACAATTTGCTCTCAAATTTAATAAATATAAGCAGAAGTCAATCGACTCAGCCTCGGATCAAGGTCTCAATGAAAATATGCATGAAGGCTATCTAAAAACATTGTCTTTTGTGGCTTTAAGATATTTTATTCATATACATAGAGTCAACACAATCAGAAGTTATCATTCATCTATCTTCAGTACCCCTCAGACTTTGTTTAAAGTATTATTGATTGCTTTTCATTTATTATGATTACTATTATTGCATTATTATTATCTTCATTGACATATTCCAGCATCTTTCTATTAATCTAAAAGAATTATTGTAGTTATAAAAACTTAACTACTATTGCTCTTACAATAGCAAATGTCTCAGGCCCAGTGTTTATGAGTGGGAATTCTTGACTATCATCAAGAAGACTGATGATTACACCAGATGTCAACAGCAGGCCAAGGCAGATAGTCAGCAGGACCTTACATGTCATTTGGTGTATGACATTTGTTCTTGGCTGATTAACTACCTGTCTCTGCCACTGATCTCTCTCTGGGTAGCATAGGCTCTCCAGGTCCAGGGCACTACTAAGGCACTGATGTTGAAGACATCAGTAGGATGATAGGCAAGTATGGTTTTACCAAGGCCTCTAGATATAGTTTGAGATTCCACATATCTTATTCTCTCTGGCAGAGGGCAAGTCTCTTAAGCATCATTCCAGTGGAACGGTAAAGGAAAAAGTAATTGAGTTCTAAGGTTATTTAGACTCATATTACTTGTTCATTCATTTATTCATGCATCATTATATAATAAAACCTTCTGCATATCAGACACTGATCATGATGCTGAGAGCAAAACATACTATATAGGTTGGCTAATTTATGGCACTGACAGTTGGTTAGGGGAGAAAGGCAAGAAACAAGGAAACATAAAGAAGGTAATAACCGATCTGAACTCGGAGCAGAGTGAGGTTTGGATCGAGTAGCAGGTAGTAGCACTTTAGGTAGGGTGGTATAACCACTTATGGCCAGGAAATGAAACACTAGCCTAGAATCACTCATATCAATGTAAAGAATCTTATGACCTGTGCCCAATCTAGACCAACTAAATCAAAATTTATGTGAGGAAGGGGATAGAAATATGGATTTTAAATAAGAAGCCTCTCCAAAAAATTGCAGAGATTCCCATCTACAGTGAAATTGAGAACCTCAAGCATTATTAAGACCAATTTGTTTGTTTTACCAATGAGAAAGCTCAAATTCAAAGGAGAACAATGTGTGGAATTAGACCTACAAGCCAGGCCTTGTAACACAGAGCAGGCAGCTCTTTTTGCCCATAGCAGCAGGGTGCTGGGAAGTCGCTGCGAGTGAGGTCTGCACTCAGCACACCAACACAGAGCAAAGTTGATTAGGCAATCGGCACCAGGGAGAGGGGCCAACAGTCTGTTTCACTGGAACTGATGATGAGGGTGTATGGGTTTGCTGGTTAATGGAGACCTACAGGAAGTAGAGCAAGCAGCTCCTTATCGCTTAACCATGCCTAGACTACGCCCTTTGGTAAGATAGCCCAGTCACCTGAACTCTTAATAATTCTAGAATGAGGTTGCACAATAGCCTCAAAATCTTCCTGCTCTAGGTGAAGCCTGTTTCTTCTTATTTTCTGTGTCTGGTAAAGAAAAATAATTGGCCACAACTGTTTATAATCATCATTCACATAGTTAACTGATAAACTTTCAGTTTTTTTCTTTGAGCAAACAATCAACTTTCTTTAGCCTTTTAGTAAAGTCCATTTCTTGATCCTTTTATCAGTTTGGTTGTCTACCTTATGGAACCCCACCTAACCATAATAAAAATTGAATGCATGGGCCAGGGATTTAGCTCAGTGGTTTGGTCACCTGCCTCACAAGAACAAGGACCCGAGTTTGATCCCTGGTACCAAAAAAAAAAAAAAAAAAATTGAATACATGAATATCCACCTGAATAAATGAAAGATTGCTCCTCCTTCTGTTCCCTCCTTCCTTCTTAGCTATATGTTTCTGTGACAAAAAAATCTATAAGAAAGAATAAAAGAACTTAGACATTTACTCACAGAAAATCAATTATGTAAAAAGTTAGTTTATGAGAGATTCAAAAACAGTACATTGTATCAGTTTATAATTACCAGCTTGTGCTGACATGGTCTCTATAACCTATCTGGTTCTTTAAATACTGTGTTCATTTTTTTTGTCTTCTGAGCACTTTGCCTTTTACCTCAGTCTTGTTTTTTATAACCTTTCATTATAAAGCACTGTTTTTCCCTTTTAAGTAATGAGATGTTGTTGTCATTGAAAACCTTAGTTCTGCTATTTACGTAGCTCTACCATGGGCTTATAGATAGGGAGCAGGATTCTTCAGGAATATGAATAGATTCTAGGCACATTAAAGTGCCTATGTAAATAAGCAAGAATCTAAATGAGATCAGGCTGGACTTATATTTAACAACTTACCTAAACATAAGTGGATCCAGTCACTCTTCTGCTCAAATATGTGTGTATGTGTATATGTATACATATACACATGTAGCTTAACATGCATCTTGTTGTAAGTGCCCATACATGGATACTTAAAATATGAAGTACACAACAATAATAAAGAGGGGAAAGAGGAAGAAGAGACTGTTTTCCAGGCAACCAGAGCTTACTTTCAAGGATAATGGAAGAATTTGTTAATGGACATGTTTGTAAGGAGGAAATGCTGGATTTAGGGGGCATTTTCATGGGCCCTGAACTGTATGGGACTTGAGTTGTGTATCCATCTAAATGCCTGGCCCTTAGGAACAGGACAGCTGGTAACTAATACAGTTCAACAGTCCATCAAGCATCAGTTCAGTCCAGCTGCCTGGCTGCATCTGTTACAAGCATTGCCGATTACAGGAGCTGGGCCACAGAATCTCAGAAGGGGCCCTAGAAACCCCTGCAACCAATGTCCATTTGGATATAATTGCAGTACTACCTCATAAGGTTGTCCTGAAAATTAAAGGGGTAGGAATTTGCCAAGCACTTGGAACAGTGTCTGACACAGAATAAAATCTTTAGGAGTGTTAGTTAAATAATAGATATCATTTGTTGAGCATCTACCAAGTGTGGCCCCTAATCAAGGGACTGTACAGGCATAGCATCATTGAAGCCTCTCACTGGCTGGCCCTTTCTCCATCTTATGGTGAGAAAACTGCAAGGTTAAGTGACTACACTCAACTGCAGGCTACTGTGCCCTTAGTAAGAGGTGCTGCTGGGATTCAAATTCAAAAGTCCAAGTTGCCTTTGTTCTTTTAGCTATGACATTGCAGTGCCCTTAACAAGATGTCTTCTTTGGGCCTAAACAGTTCTAAGTACTGTACAGAGAACTTGTTCTTTTGGGAGAGGCCCACTCTACATAAGGAAACAAGCACAATCTTTTTTTTTTTTTGGTACCAGGGCTTGAACTCAGGACCTTGTGCTTGCCAGGCAGGTGGTGGCACCACTGAGCTAAATCCCAGCAAGCACAGTAATTTTTTTTGAAAAGGAAGGAGAAATTCACCTGGCCCAGTGCTTCTCCACACTGGGCTATATGAAATAAGGTTCTGGTTCTTCCACTGCACAAGATTCCAAATACTTGGGAACAGCTACCAAGAGAGATAACAAACCTGGAACCTGGAAATCCTCTTCAAACCGCTTTGGCTACATGTAAGTGATTAATCTGTGATTTGAGTCAAAACTGGAAGAGAAGGGTCTAAATGCCAAGCCACTGCATACTTCATTGTTTGGCTTCCAGATGCTCAGGGACCATTCTGCAGATGGGCAGACCTGTGATCAAGTTGTTCTGCTGCAATGAGACAGAGAGGGATTTCTGAGGAGGTGCTTCCTGTCAGTGTCGCCATGAGCTTTAATTAAAGTGAGCCCTCAGCCAGTACCTAGGGACTGCTGGCACCGTGACACTGGTGTCCAGTGGAGGCCACACAGAGAACTGCTTACCAGGCAGGAGGCAGCAGCCAGGTAAGCACTGGAGAACACATAGAGAAAGGAGAAAAAATGAACCCATGCTGGCTGCCAGTAAAAGAGTGGTTATAACCCCAAGCTGTGGAGACAGACAGATTGCATGCCAAACCCAGCTCAAATAATCACATGACTTCAGGCAAGTTACTTAATGTCTCTGCTCCCCTCTTCCCCATCTTGTGTTCCTCTATACAAGGAGTGCCACAATAGTGGGATGTGCTCTCTAGAGTTGTTTTCAATATTTAGTGAGATAAATACCTGTCAGGTATTTAGGAAAGTCCCAGGCATTGCAGAAGTGCTCAATAAATATTACCTGTTATTATTGAAAATTTTCCATATATATTTAATCCTCAGAGTTGTTTGGCGCATATGTTACTAACCCCATTTTATAACTGAAAAAAACAAGTTTATAAGTTTTTTTATAAGTTTTAAATTACTTGCCTACAGTCATCAAGTTACAGACTGAGAAGTGAGGAGGCCATATCTCTGAGGCCCTCTTTTTTTCACCCATTCCAATAATCAACAAGAAATCTCAGAGTGCAGGAAAGTCACCCCCACCAGGTCTGGGGAGGGGTGTGTAACACTGGATGGAATCAGCGTGCTCAATGACTAGAAGCCCAACAGAAAGCCATGATTAAAAGAAAGAGCAGCAAGTTCCCTGGCCTGGTTGAAACCATTGCAAAAGGACTACATGGAGAGTATGCCATGCAGATGACCAGTAATTTGTTCCAGGAAGGAAGTTCTTTAAAGGTTCCACCTTCCTAACTCCTTCATCCATGCAGGGAAGTGGTCCACATTAGTCTTATCTCCATTACCTCCAGCTATAGTACCTGCTGTCCCAGAGTCCTTTAATGAAGCTCAGGACTTTTTATTCTGCAATCTGAGAAAATTTAAAAGCAGATCTACTTAATAAACAGATACTCTGGAAAAAGCAACACACTGTATTATTAGATTATAAGTACATCTGTCTTATTTATTGGTGGGAAATTAGCCCCTAGCCTTACACTTAAGAGAGCATATTTTGTACACAAGTATGTTCATATATATATTCACTTATAAATAAATGATACCAAAAATATTATCTGAGAGAGAATTTAATAGGACCTGACAGTAAGTGCCCAATAAATGTGGAAATTAAATGATGTTACAGGAAGGGTGCCTTATGAAGGCAAGGAAAATCAAAGTAGCCAATTTTACAGTTTTTTTGAGCCAGTTGTTATAACTGCTATGTGTGTAGACTTGTTTTCTCTGGATTGTAATTGTGTAGGAAAAGAAGACAGAGTGAGCAACCCTAACCCAAAAATAAACAGTATATTTGATTATGTTATTTAAAAGTAATGAAAGTGTGTGTGTGTGTGTGTGTGTGTGTGTGTGTGTGTGTGTGTGTGTGTGTCTGAGCTTCAAAAGATGTTTTCAAGTAAAAACAAACTTTTCTTTAGGACATAGTTCAGACTGGTCAATGCTTTGGGTTGGTGCATTATTTTGGTGCACTTGAAGAATTTATTTTGAGCTGAGAAGTAGATCAGTTAAGTACTTTCATTCCTCTGTTTGGAAGCCTCAGCCTCTGTTTTAATCTGTTTTCTTCTTTATCTTTCTCCTTTGATGTCCCTCCTGTTGCTGTCCTATTTATTCTTTTGAGTCTAGCACATGGCCTCATTGATATTTCTCTGTCCAAATGTACAAGATGTGTGCTTATAACAAAGAGCATTCAGTCATTTGCATTATTATTAATGACGTTTTTCCAAGGAACTTTCTTGGCTTATTCATTTCTCACAGATGTCCCTAGGTTCCTCAATTCCCTTTCATCAGAGAAGCATTTCCCCAGGTTGCATTCTGGTCCTGAGAGTTGCTAGACATGGATAAGTGACTTAAGATCAACTTGGAAATCAGGCATCTGAAGTTGCAATAGCTCCTTAGTGACTTCATATAGTGACATTTCAACCTCATCAAAGGTAAGGTTGGTAAAAAATGAGCAGTTCTCACTTAGAGCTAAAAAGTTGATCTGGCAGAAGTAGAGAATAAAATATTGGCTACTAGAGTTTGGGGAGGATGTGGGAGAGAGGATAGCCATGGTTGACAATAATTAATTATATATTTCAAAAAAGCTAGTAGAGGAGACATAAAATGTTCCCAACACAAAGAAATGATAAATGCTTGAGGTGGTAGATAAACCAGTTTACCCTCATCTGACTGTTACACATTTTATACCTGAATTGAAATGCACCACTGTACCCCATAAACATATACTGTTATGTTAATTAAAATTCAAAATATATTAATATATAACTTAAAATAATGAATAAATGACTAAGGAAAAGACTGAATGAAATAAAAGTGTTTTCTGGCTTTGTTATAGATGAAATATTATTTATCAATAAAATTTTAATGCAGTAGAGACTCTATGCTAAAATATTTTAATATTTTAGGTTTTTTCCACCTTAATGTGAGTCCATTAGACATAATTCAATCTTTGTTTGATTACTCAGAATCATGTTTTCCTATGCCTTGGGGTTATCAAAGCACTTTATCCCCACATCAAAGATGCTAGATTGGCAAGCATGAGCTTAGATGTCTGCTAGATATAGTAGATTTATGTCTCCTACTTCAGGATTACAATATTAGCAATTATAGCTGACACTACCAACACAGGTTACTACTAATCACCAGCTGGCTATGAATCCCTCCATGCAAGCCAGTTAAAATTGTGTCCAAAATAAGAGTAAATCTGTTCATGAGGCATATTATTAAAAAGTACGTGAGTTTAAGTTCCCTGATTTGAGGCCATCTGTTTTATCTGTTCAGTATTAAATTTTGCATCAGATTTTTTGTTGTTGTTTTGTAGTGAAGAACAGGCATTTTAAATTTTGGATTAGTCTTTATCCAGGTCATTTACTTTGTCTTAGCTAATTAAGGCTGAAACCTAAGTGACCCCTGATTATGATCTTAAACACTAGGCCCAAGCTTCTTTGTGTCTTTCAAAGGAGAATATTTTAGCATTACAAGAAGTAATTGAATAGAAGACCAGACTACAAAAATTCCTGAACTGGGATTCAAATTTCCTGGGTTCTAATATAAAATTCCCTAATTCAGTATCTGAACATGGTGTATACTCCAACAATACCAATTCATGTCCTCTAAGACATGCCCTGATCCCCATCCTCAGAACTCACGTGAAATTTTGGCCTATAATTTATGTTTCCCTTCTCTCTTTCCTTGAAAATAAAATGACTTACAAGTTGGAGACATATATAGCTCAGTGGTAGAGTGTTTGCCTACCATGTGTGAGGCCCAGAGTTCAATCCCCAGCACTGCAAACAAATAAAAATAAATAAATAAAATACCTTAAACATACATACTGGCCAGGTGCATTGGCACATACCTATAATATCTATAAGTTATTTATCAGGCAGGGCAAAAGGAAGATGGCAAATTCAAGGGTAGTCTTGTCAATTAAACAAGACCCTATCTCAAAAGAAAAATTAAAGGGCTAGATATATAGCTCAGAATGAGGTTCCGAGTGTAATCCCTAGTACTGCAGGAAAACAAACCACACACACACATACACACACACACACACTCACACACATTAATTGAAGTACATCACTAACTCTGAAGTAATAAAAAAGGGACATGACTGAAGATTATTTCTGAAATGTTTTAAGATAAAGTTGCAAGAAGAATATTGAAAACTGAAAAGTCCTTTTAAAAAGCTTAGAAAATACTACTTTAGAAGTATAGGTTGAATATCCCTCATCTGAAATACTTGGGACCAAAAGTGTTTCAGATTGTGGAGTTTTCCAAATTTTGGAATATTTGCATAGACTTTACCCTAATCTGAAAAATCTAAAATTCAAAATGCTCCAAAATCTAAAATTTTAGTCCCGCCACTCCCAGCCCAGAGGAAGGGGCTTCCAGGTCTCCATCCATCCTGTGGCTCCCGGCCCAGAGGTAGGAGCTTCTCAGCCACCATCCCACTGCTCCTGGTCCAGAAGAAGGGGCTTCCCAGCCACCATACCTCCTGCCACTCCCAGCATAGAGGAAAGGGCTTTTGGGCCACTTTCTGTCCCACCGCTCCCGGCCAAGAGGAAGGGGTTTCCTGGCCACCATCCCTCCCGCCTCTCACAGACCAGAGGAAGGGGCTTCCAGGCCACCATCCTTACCTCCACTACCAGCCCGTGTCCCACCTCTCCCAGCTCAGAGAAGGTGAGCCATGCAGGCACCAACAGCACCCACCCTACCCGCCCCAGTCAAAATGGGAAAACACATAAATAAGTCTCAAAACCAGACTTCCAGATCACCTAAAGCAGCCCCAAAGGGAAATGAAATGGAACACTCTGATACTCAACCACCTGGACCCACTGAACTGGCAACAAAAGGGGATCTGGAAAAAATGAAATCACAA
>NW_004624735.1:38272326-38283330 GCF_000247695.1 Heterocephalus glaber
TAGTTATACAATATAATGACATTCATCATTGGAAATTTGCACCTTTACATAATCTCTCTTGGTTCTTATTTTTTCCCCATTCCCCTGCCCTCCCTCTGCATGATGTGATTTGACAGCAGGTATTCCTACTGTTCTTACAAAGATACCAAGTCCCAGGACCATTCTCCAACTAGAGCCATTATTCCTTCCTCTTAGACTTTTTAAGCATGGCATCCTCCACAGGTAATTATTATTAGATAGATAAAGCAGACTATATTTTAAGAATTTCTTATGTGGTTCAATCAGCATAATGGGTATACTGCAGGGAAGATGCATTTTAAAGTGTTATCAGCAGGTGAGTATTTCCCAAGTTCCTAAGTCATAAGGACAGAGACAGCAATTTAGGGAGAAGAGAGCAGAAAATCTTTATACGTGCATTTCATAAAGTAGATTGCACTTCATGAATTTAAATGTGGCAGGACATTCACTCTTCTGTCTTGCCATTACCAAACAAGATGCTTGTTATAAAAAAGAAATATGCATAACTGTTGAGGATGTTGCCTTATTAATGACTGTTCTGCACTCTATAAAACACTTCACTGGGCTGTTGTCACATGTACCAAAAGATATACACAAACTTTCTTACCTAAATTATCAGGCCAAAGACATTCAGAATATGTTAACTCCACAAATCCCCAAATAGAAAGTCAGTTTAACAAGTCTCCGGTTTCTTAAATTTAATGTAGGAATAAAATACCAGATCGCTGACTTCTTGGGATGCTCCTTTTCCAGTAGATTGTTAAGGTATTTCTCTTTATTTAATTGCTCCTTTGCAGTTAGCTTTGATAAGCAAAAGCTGGGTAAAGAGCCAAGTGACTTATATTTTTAACCTGAGAATATATGATTGGCTTGTGGAGTATTGTTAGAAGTAAAGATTCAGCGCTGATCAGTCTGAAGATAGTAAGCAATATTTCTATAGAAAGGACCAGTATTTTCTCCACTGGGAGCAGTATGGGAGAAAGGAAGAAGTGTATGTATGAAGTGAATGTATGTGACTCCTTTCTGACTCCTAACTACTCCTTCCCCTGAGCTCTTGGTTCCAACTCTTCCAGGATTTGCTCTTTTTAATATCATTAGTCTCATTTTCCCACTGACTTTCTCCTATCAGCCTATAATTTCACTGAAATGAGCCTCAACTTGAAACCTTTTCAATTGTTCTTTTTCAATACTGTAGGGTCCATTCCTAATATGAATCCCTATATGATAGCATTTATAGTGGGCTGGCGTCTCTGACTAAACTCTGCCTCATAAAATAGCTATCTCTATCAACATGCAACTCATCCAGTAAAGGACATGTTCATCCTCCATTCTCCCATTAGCACATCTTGACTTTTGCTGCCAGACTCCTCTTTATCATGATATTCAAAGAATGAAGACTAGCCATCCTTTACCTACAAAATAAAATCCAAATCATGGTCAAGATATTCTACCAGCTAACTTTGAGGGTTACCCCCCACATTCACTCTACATGAACTGGTCTTTTCTGCTAAATTGACCTATTCATTATCCTCTGATACTGGTGCACTTATCCACTCTACTGTTCCTAAACACCACTTCCCATCTTTTCCCTAGTCAGATTCACTTCTGACCCATTTATTCAAAACCAATATATACTAGAAAAGCCACACCCCACCTCTCTACAAAGATTTTTCTATTTCAGCTAGAATGATTGCTGTTTGGACTAAGTAACTTCTTGATGTAATTAGGGCCTTCTTTTTGATCATTTGTGCCAAAATATTCATTCTGAAAATCCCTTTTCCATTTGATATAAGGTAAAACTATGACACAGTTTCACTTTTAGTAGGCCTTAGTTACCAATAAAAAGGAAAGAAGCACTATATATTTTTGAAATGTAATTTCAAATCAAATAAAATGTATTATTTATATTCAGTTTTATAGCTTTCTATCTTATCAAATGATTTGGACTCCCCTCCCCCTAGATCAGTGCTGAGGATTCAGCTCATATCCTAGCCAGTGAGGTCACCAGGGCCAGGGCCATATGTATGTGGCGAGGGGCACACATAGCTGTGAGAAGCCCTAGCACCAATGAAAACCCAGAAGAACAAGCACAGATATTGTTTGCTAAATACCATTCTGCACTCAAAGGAACCAAAGCTCCTTAGAAATTAGCTAATTCCAGGGATGACCCAGGGAAAATAGAAGATGCAACTAGAACATCCTATGCCAGAGAGTAAGGAATTGATCCAAGAATAATGAGACCTATCAAACGGATGTAGGCATAATCTTGAAGAGGCTTTCAACTTAGCTAAATCAACATTTCAACATAATAATAATGATAGTAATTAATAAGCCCACTGAATAAAATAAGACTATGAATCCATACTAATATACTTTAAAAGTTGAGAAGAGGGCTGGGGATTTATCTTAGTGGTGCCATGTCTGCCTTGCAAGCCCAAGGTCCTGAGTTGGATTTTTGGTACCAAAAAAAAAAAAAAAAAAGTTGAGGAGAAAGGATCTACCTTACAGTAGAATGACTAATTATAGGAGGATTGGTGGAATTTTTTAAAAATCACCATTTGGTAAACATAATAGGAAAAACAGACATGAGGATCAATGGAATAGAATATGCAGAAAAAAACCCAACCACATTCAGCTATTTGATCTTTGATGAAGGGGCCAAAAACAAACACTGGAGGAAAGATAGCCCCTTTAATAAATGGTGTTGGGAAAACTGGCTATCCACATGCAGAAAACTGAATCTAGACCCATATCTTTTACCCTGTACTAAACTAAAAATGAATCAAAGAACTAAATGTTTAAAAAGACATGCTTAACCTGCTGGAAAACAAAATAGTTAAAACTCTTGAAGTCAGAGGTGTAGGCAAGGTCTTTTTGAACAGAATCCTGGTTGCACAGAAAATAATACTATGAATCAACAAGTGGGATAATACCAAATTTAAAAGTTCCTGCACAACAAAGGAAACAACCAACAGAGTAAAAAGACAACTTACAGAAGAGGATAAAAATTTTGCAAGCTATACCTCAGACAGAAGACTCATATCTACAACGTATAAAGAACTCAAAAAATTAGACCCCCCCAAAATAAAAGACCCTATTAAAAAATAGGCAAGTGAAATGAATAGACACTTCACAAAAGTACAAATGACCAATAAACACACTGGACATTAGAAAAGTACAAGTTAACAACATTGCGATTCCATTTTGCCCCCAGAAAGAATGGCCATCATCAAGAAATCAAATAATAATGAATACTGATGAGGTTGTGGGGGAAAAGGAATCTTTCTACACTGTCAGAATATAAACTAGTAAACCCCTTTGGAAGTCAGTATAGAGATTTCTCAAAAAATTGAAATAGAAATTCCATTTGACCCAGCTATTCTCCTTCTGGGTATCTTCCCAAAACAGTTAAAGATATCATATTATATAGTGATATGCACATACCCATGCTTATAGCAGCGTAATTCATAATAGCTAAACCTTGGAAGTTCATCAACAGATGAATGGATAAAGGAAATGTGGTATTTATACACAATGAAGTATTACTCTACTATAAAGGAAGATAAACTTGAGACATTTGTAGGAAAATGGATGCACCTTGAGACCACAATGCTAAGTGAATTAAATCAGACACACAAGCTTAAATATCACATTTTCTCTATATGAGAAATCTAAAATATAAATAAAGAGCAAAATAAAAGATAGATTATAGAAAGTAGAGAGATAGATCTTTCTCAAATGGAAAGAGGATCGAGAGATAGATAGGGTGGGGAGGGAAAGGGAATGAAAAAGGAATTGAGATGTGTTATGTACATGTACCAACTCCACACAAGGAATGTAAATATGTAGTGCAAATATGCACCAATAAAAAATAATGGAATAACGGATTCTGTCAAGAATCATCAATGGATACAAAAAATAGTAAGTAAAAGCTTAAGGAAGACACAAGTAGTTAATGTATCTCCCCATAAAATGCTTGTTGCTTTTAAAATAAGGAACAAAACACATTATTTATCTTTACAATACAGAAACCTGGTTATGCACCATCTTACCATATGATAAAAATTATCATTGCTACTAAGACACCATCAGCATCACATTGAGGGAGCACAACCTCCCTTCTGTGGTGTTTCTGCTACAAAGCGTATGTGCCAAGCCTAAGCAGGAGGGAATAGCAAACAGCTCAAACTGAAGGACAGTCTGCAAAGTAACTATCCTCAACTCAGAGTGAAAACAGCATGTCATGAAATACAAGGAAAGACAGAAGGGCAGGCAGTGGAGCCTTAGAGCCAGCTGGTCATGACTCAGCCCCACTCTAGAAAACCAATTGTGAGTCTCACCCTGACTCTGCAGCTCAGTACCATAAAGCTAGTAACCTGAAGTCAGCCAAAATGGGAATATTTACACCAGAAAAACTGGCAACTGCTAGGAATCAGAGCACCCATCCAGAGAGCAGTTCAGTAGCAGATCATTAAAACAGTTCCCAACTAAAAGAGCCTAAGGAGCTAGGACAACTAAATGTAACACATGATCCTGAGCTGGATTGTGGAGCTACAAAGGGCCTTATGGGACCATCTGAGGAGACTGAATGGGTTCTGAAGTTTAGATGATGGTATGTTTCAGTGTTGCTTTCCAATTTTGATGACTGCACTATGGTTATAGGACAGTATCCTTATCTTTAGAATATATACATACATTGAAGAATTAAGGACTAACAAAACTTCATACCTGCAACTTATTCTCAAACATTAGAAAATCTATATGGATCAATACACATGGAAAGAGAGAGAATGAAAGGCAAACATGGTCCTATGCTAATATCACATTTGGAAATTAGGGATTAGGGAATAGTGCAAAGGGTATACAGGAGTTCTTTTTTATTATTGTCACTTTTCTCCAAATTTGAAATTATTTCAAAAAATTATTAAGAAGTTATATTTTTATTAAATACTTTTAAGTCAGTCTGTGGCTGTCTTCCTTTTCTTCTGCAAGCATAGCCTCTTTGCTACTCAATAAAGTTAGAGAAATGGTGAAGAGGGAAAGAGTAAATGTAGTACTTATTGCAGTATTGTGGAACAAAATGCAATGTCTTTGGACTGCTGTTTCCCATCTGTGGCCCCTTTGAATCTTTGGGAAAGTGGGAAAGCCTGTCTTCTTCATTTCTCTTCTCAGAAACTCAAGGACATCCAGTACTGCAAGAATGTTACTTTACTGCCATTACAAACAGTAAAGATGCAGACATGGGTAAAGACAGCGGGTTTTTTAAAATAAAACAAAATCGTAAAACCAAATAATAAAAGAATAACAATACCTATCACACTATGTATGGTTATCTTCAAAGCAGTTACTCAGAGCACAAGACATAAACCAAAAAGATTCTTACTAAAAAGAAGCAGATAAAAACACAAAACTTTCTTTTCAAGAAACTAAGATAAACTAGTAATATATTATATTTATATAATTTTATATAGTTTATATTAGTAATATAAACTAGTAATATAGAAACAAATTAGCATATATTTTGAGGAAAATACTTTTCTGGTGGGTTTGGTTTTTGTTGTTGTTTTTTTGAGATAGGGTCTCGCTCTGTAGTTCAGGCTATCCTTGCGCTCACTATGTAGCCCAGGCTGGCCTCAAACTCACAGCAATCCTTCTGTCTCAGCCTTCCAAGTGAGACTACAGTTGTGTGCTACCATGCTCAGTCTCTGGTGTTTTTTTTAAATGATCAAATAAACTTAGTAAAATATTGTGGTATAAATGCCCTAGTCTACCTTCATTACTAGATACTAAATATTATTTCTTTAAATGGTAATTATTAGTTTAAAATTAAGCATTGAATCACTAATAAATTTTAAACAGTTCAATCTAAAAAATAATGAACAGAGATAGCAAGAATAAGGGTTTCACAATTATTTCTCCCTCTACCTACATCCCTTTGTTCCTTCTCTTCTCTTCCTTCTCTTCCTTCCCTTCTTCTTTCCTTCCTTCCTTTGGAAAGTAAGTCCTGTGTGTACATTTAATCTCCCCAAGCAGACTCAGTGCTCCTTGAGGCTTATGCTTTCTTGGTTCCCATAACTCCCACCTGCACTATAGCTTTCTACATGGATGACTGGTTTGCTGAATGAGACAACAGAGTTTACTGCTAATGCTGAAGAAGACAGTGAGTCCCTTGGGAACAATAATCTGAACTGTCATCATGGTTGATCTGAGAGTCAAAATGGAACCAAGTCCTAACAAAGATGCTATGTGGATCCAGTGAAAATAAAGGTCTTCTCTACCTTTCCCATTGTTGCAAAGCAATTTATAATAGAAGGTATGGATGTGAAGAGTTGCCTCTGAACTCATTTAGCAACGATTTTCACTTGGGATGTTCAGATTTGTCGAATGCTCTCAACCTGACATTTTAAAGGGCCCTGCTGTGTTTCTTGTTAGAGATGATTAATAATGCCAATCAGGAGTTTCTATGCCTGTTTACTTGTCAGGTAAGTTCCATCGCTTCCTTAAGTTCTAAAAGAAGCAAAGAAAGTTCAGGGCTAACTGTGTGAATAATTAACAGGTTCTGCTGCACTGTAGTACAATTGGGAGAGAATCACCAAGCACCTCAGAGAAGAGGGAAGAGCTGCCATACTTGGATTCATGTCCTCTGATTCCATCAGATTTTCCCAGCCTATCAGCCAGGCAAGTGGACAACCAGGTGACCTTGGTCATGACCATCAACGGTGGTGTTTTCAGCAAAAAGCCCTACTTACACTAACAAATTGTGAACCACTTTAAACTCACATAGATGAGGGTTTGGTTTTTCGGTTTTTTGAGATAGATTCTTGCTACATTGCTTGAGCTGGTCTCAAACTCCTAGACTCCCCTTCCTGCCTCAGCCGCCTGAGTAGCTAGCACTGCACCCACCAGGCTCCTGTGTGTGTGGTGTGTGTGTGTGTGTCTGTATATAAAATTTTTTCAACCTTCAAAACAAAATATTCTCTGCATTCTGCTAACAAACTCCCTAGTGACACTGTAAAAAAGGTGCCTTTGCAAAGGGGTCTCCTCATAAATATTGCTTTGGGGGCAAGAGGAACCATCCCATCCTGCCATCTTTCCTCGCTTACACCCTGCGTTCTCCTCCACCAAAGTAGTAGTAGTGGCTGATTCGCATCAGCCAACAGTGGAAACTTACGATTTAGGTGTAATTCATACACAGTAAAACAAACAATTAAAATTTTAAGTTATTTCATTAGATTAAATGAATACAAAGCAGAAGGGATAAATCCAGGCATATTGGGATTTATCCTGTAAAATACCATTTTTTGTGACCTCAAAAATTTCTCTTTTTCTACTAATTTACACACATTAACTGGTAATTTTTTGTGATTACAATGTACACTACACTGTTACTTGATATAAATAAAAAAGCAAAACTTATGAAGTAAAACACTTCAGTGCAACCTAGGGGTTTAATTTGAAATGTTTAATAAGTTCTATTTAGACATATTCAAATGTATAAAGTTTTTCTAAATTTCCTATATTAAAACTACTGCTGGCACCTTTTTTGTACCTGGTTATGTTTAGTAACTGTTTAATTACATACTGTCAATCAAAATCCTGGCACGGTAGGCTGTGTTTTAGTCCCAGGAAAGACACCAGTCTTTAATTACTGTTGCATTGTTTTTAATTCCACTTCCAAAGAATATTCTCATTTGGAGTGACAAGATGAAAAAACAATCTTGCATTTCACATTTTGCACTTACAACATAAATTGCACAGGACACAATGGTAATCAGACTATATTGTTTCAATCCTAAACCTAACAGTACTGGGAGATGGGACTCCTAATGGAAAGAATTAATCAGAGGCTCTTTTGATATTCATGGAAGAGAAGATAATCTTGCTGCAGAATCTTTTTGAGAAGCCCAGCTTCTGGCTGTGAAGCCCGTTCCCATGTGATTTCTTTCTAACAAGCCAGAAAGCTGCTTTAATCTTTAAACAGGAAGCCTCATGCTTACAGTATCAAAGGTAGGCAAGTTCTCCTACTGAGGTTCAAAAGCAGATAATAATAAGAGCCCACTTACTAATGTCAGGCTGATGTCAGGGCTGAAATCACTTTTCACTTGATTGAGCCATTTTGTCCTTAGAATCACTTTGTTCGGTTCGGCCAGATTTCTTTCAGGCCCTAATCATAAGTCATGCACAGCATGGTTCCCCAGAGGCTTCTTGTCAGAAGTTACAGCCCTGGCATAACAGACATATTATTTAATATCCAAACTTTGTGTGGCCTGGGGAGAGCCAGGGAGCATTGCTGGATGGTGCTCAGGCTCACCTGTCCAGCTGCCTGCCAGGCCCTGCCACTTCCAAGCACAACTCAAGAAGGTGCCAATTCCAACCAGGCACATGCTCCCAGATGTCATAATTTGTTTTGGCTTAAAGGGACTAGCAAGATGCTACGCCTCATGAAGACATTCATAGTTCAGCTGGACAATCTGAGAAGCCACCCTATATGAAGAGTCCTACAAAAAACAGAGTAAGTGAAAATAAAAGTAAGAGAAAATACCTCTACAGCTGAAATTATATTAGATAAAGGCAAAGCAAAGAGAAAGGAAAACCAAATAAATACATACCTCCTCAGGTCATTAGCATCTTACAGATATACAATACCAGATTTGAGAGAATGTATGGTTTGCAGATTAGTATGTAATCCAAGTTTTGGGAATTCTTCAAACTCTTACCATAAGTCTCAGGTGATCCAAGTCACACTATGTCACTTTATTTCATTGTTTATATTAGTTTGTGTGGCTGCTGTACTAGATTACCATATGTTGGTGATTTAAGAGAAATCTATCTTCTCATAGATCTGGAGGCTAGAAGTTCACCATCAAGGTATTGCTAGGGCCATGTTCATTCCAGAGATACTTAGAGAGTATCTGTTCCTTGCTCCTTTAGCTCTGGTGGCTGCTGACATTCCTTGACTTGTGGCTGCATCACTCTAAACTTGTGGTCATCTGTCTTCTGCTCTTCTGTGTGTTGAGTCTCTCTGTCCTTCCCTATTATAAAAATTCAGGTGATTACATTTAATTCCCACTGGATAATTCAGGCTACTCTCCCCATCTAAAGATGCTTAATGTAATCTCACCTGCAAAGTACTTTTGTGCCATGTACAATAACATGCATAGGCTTCGAGGATTAGGACATCAACATCTTTGTGAGGGTACATGATTCAGCCTAATGCTCTGTTACTGATTGCCAAAACATGACATTTCTGTCATCTGAAATAGGGGCAGGCTAAGAGAAGAGAGCAGAGTAGTGCATCCCAGCTCTGCCTCATAGGGCATCCTAGTCTCCTGCGACCTTCCCTGACTTAAACTACAAATAAGACAGAGTACTCAGTTTCCAAACACGTTGAGGGCCTCCAGATAATTGAATAAACTACAAAAATTTTTTAAACCACCTTAAATTTCCCTTTTGAAGAATTCACAAAGAGCTATTTAAATTTGACTTGTGTTTGATTCAAATAAACATGCCACATAAACCAAAATGTCATAGGCACGGCATACATCTAAAGGTGTTAGGAAAACTGTGTAACATCATTTCACCATCTCTTTGGTCACTAATTGCTATGAGCAAGTAGTTAATTGTGTAGGGCTTCAACTACCTTTCAAGGGGCTGGAGCAGAAGTTGGTGGCATTTGAATGTTCAGGTATGGTTCACAAGTCTTCACTGGTTTCTAGCATGACTTTAGCTTTAATCCAATGTGACCTAAATCACCTGGCTTGATAGCCTGTGCCAACTAAATATACCAGATAATTATGCAGTATTGAACTTTGCTTTGGTTGGGTACACACATTTAACTTATCTTATCAGAAGAAGCAATATAGCAATACAATTTGGAAATATAGAAACAGCAGGCCTCAGCTCCAGCATCGAATTTAATGGACAGTGCATAAGTAATGAGAAAAGTGATATGTGAAAAATAAATGCAAGGAACCAAGAAACCTTGCCAGTAACCTGGTGAGACATTGAAAGCTTTCCTTCTCAAAACCTGATTGCTTGGCTTGACCCACTCTGAGCTTCTTACCAGTAAAATCTGCTCTTTATTAATGTTGAATATATTCATATTCAAAATGTCCAATAATGATGACATCCCTTAGCTGCTAATTGATTGTGAAATGCTTTAAGAGCTTTATGACAGAGGAAGGCACAATTAGTTATTATTAGATCATACAATTCATTAACTTTAAAGGGCAAACAAAACCTCAATGGCAAGTATTTCTACATATTGCCTGTGAGAAAATAGACTTGTCAGGCCACTGTTCTCTGCTATTAGCAATGTCACTTCCTCACTAGAAGGAAATTTGCATATATTGTCATAATACAGAGTCTTATAAATATAGTTGGGAGCAGAGATATTAGTGTGTTAATTTAGAGGGGATGCTCCATCTAAAATATAATTTACCCATCATATTTAGTAACCAGGACTCAAGTATAAATGATTTTTCAGTATTTGATCATAGGGTTAAAAGCAAAAGGCAAGTTATGAGTTTAACATTTTTAGAATCCCATCACAGAAACTCTACATCTATATAGAAAAAAGGTTCAAAGATTACTTTAACAAGAAATATTTAAATAGTGTTTACAGCTTCTGGGCCACTGTACCACTGCCCCGAGTGCAGAGGAGCAGAGCTGTCACCCCGCACAGAGGTGGAGAACTTTCTGGGCTTCCGTACCACTACCCCAAGTGCCCAGGAGGTGAGCCGCATGGCTGCCAGCAGCACACATACTTCCCCCCTGTTGAAATGAGAAGACACATAATCAAGTCTCAAAACCAGACTTCCAGATCACCTAAAACATCCCCAAAGGGAAATAAGATGGAACAATCTGATACTCAACCACCTAGACTACCTGAACTGGCAAAAAAAGAGAATTTGGAAAAAATGAAATCAGAAATAATTTCTCAGATATCAGCAGAGATTGTGTTCATAGTGCAAGACATGATTAATA
>NW_004624735.1:38288264-38306279 GCF_000247695.1 Heterocephalus glaber
GAGAAAAGTAAAAAATGGAAACAAAGTCTTTGTAAATAGAGAGGGATGGAGGGGTTGAAAGGAAGGCAGGGGAATGGGGAAAAATAAGAACCAAGAGAGACTATAGAAAGGTGCAAATTTCCAATGGTGAATGTCATTATATTGTATACCTAAAATGTATCAATAAAATTAATTTTTAAAATGGTACTTACAAAATACTCTTTTCTGTATAAATTAATATTGATATTACCCTATATCCTGTTCCCTGAAAACAATCTTCCCAAGGAGAAGTCTGATATCTTCCTTGGAGAAGCAGCTTTGAATCACCTGTGAGAATAAATTTGGCTAACTACTGATCAAACATTCTCTGTAAAATTTGGGGACCCATAGATTGAAAAGTGTCCGCAAGAGACAAATCTAGAAATCAAAGTTTTGGATCTGTGATTAATTATTCAACTGATTGAACAGAAAATTTGCTTAAGGTGTTTCTATTCCATCTATTGGGACATTATGTATATTATTTTGTTGTCAGTGAGAGATGCTCAACTCTGCTAGCCTAAGATAAGGGATGTGTTGGTTTAAATAGTCTTGGAAAGAGTAAGGACAGATGAAGAAGAAGCTGGTTTTAGGGATACCTACGTGGAGGGACTAAAATATTCTTCAGACTACCCATCCTGCCTCTACTTCCTTCTGCCTTTTGGCTTCATTCGCTTTATTGAAAGTAGAATTTCTCCACATGGCAAGGGACATTGCACAGATTTCTCTGGGTTTGTAATTTCCTATCTTAGTAATTTTTCAGGAAAGGGAACTCTTCTCTCCCAGAGGTAGATGAAAAAGTCCAAGGAGGGGGTTTACTTGGCTTAGTATTAGCCATCCAACTACAAACGGATCATTCTTTGAGGACAAGGGAGTAGTATATAACCTTTGCATTCCTTCTCATGCCTATGTAGGAGAATTTGTCTAGATCTACCCACATCCCATAACCATAAAACTACTGGATTATAGGGCATATGTGTCAACTTCAAATGTTTTGTGAGATAATCGATTTCTTAAATATGATTGAATTTTGGTGTCTTATTTAAGAAATCTTTCTGTATATTTAAGATTGTAGAAATAATCTCCTATTTTCTTCATCTGTTTACACTGGCCAGCCCTGAATTTATTTTTGTGAATGCTATGAAGTAGGGATCTAATTTTGTGCTTTTCCACCTGAATAGCTGGTTGTTTACAAACTTTTTTGAAGTCTATTCCTTTTCCATTGATTCATAGTTTACCCTGGGGGTACAACCTTCTTCCATATGGATAAGGCTAATTCTGAACTCTTTATTCTGTTCCATTTTTTTACTTTGACACCAATGCACATTTTAAAATTAAAGTAGTTTTATAAAAGTATTAATATCTAAATATCAAGTACACTTATAAATTCTTTTCTTAACTCTTCTGGACCAAAAGATGGAGACAATGTGTTTAAGACCATGCCTGGCACACAGTAAGGAGATGCTTAATGAATAGTGGCTATACTCTTTATCATTATCAGTTACCATCAGCTTATCCAGAGTTCATCAGCTGCACCAGCAATCCTCAGTTTTCTGGAATAAGTTTTTAAGCATCAGTTCAGAAGCGTTTTACCATTGTAGTAGAAGCCTCCAAAGATGGTCACCAGCAATCCCTTCCCACCCTCATCATGCATGCTTATTCTACCACCAAGAAGTGGAGTTGATTTCCTTTTCCTTTAAACCTGGGCTGACCTGGTCACTTGTTTTGATCAACAGAATATGGTGCAAGTGACCCTATACCTGTTCTGGGTCTATCGCTTCAGACTTTAGGAAGCCCAGTCTTCCCTCTCAGAATTCAGCACGCGCACCATAAGGAAGCCCAGAACATCCTCTGGAGGTGTAATGGCCCTGAAGGATGAGACCTATGTGGAGAGACATCTATATGAGGAGAATAGAGGCACTCAGGTGTCAGTCAGCCCCAGATTCCAGACCTGTGAAAGTAGCCCACGTGATCACTCTTGCCCCAGCCATGTGCCAGCTGAATACAACTACATGGGGAACCCAGACAGCACTGTGTAGGGCTGAGCTGCCTGGCCCACTGACAGGGCTAAGGAATATAATAAATTCTTGCCTTCAGACCCTGAGGTTTGGGGTGCTTTGTTGCCCAAAGTAGACAACAGAAACAAGTATTGGTACAATAATTTAAATATGGTGGTGTATTTTTTCCTAAGCCTGCTTGTCTTAGTTTCTTTCTTGTCACTGAGACACAATACCTGACACCCACAACTCTAAGGAAAAAATGTTTATTTTGGCTCACAGTTTGTAGAGGTTTCAGTCCACAGTCGGCCAACTCCAAGTGAGGATAGCAGTGGGGTACAGCAGAGGAAAAAGACCTCATGGCATGGCAGTGGGAAGCAGAGAGATAAGTCAAGGGAAGAAGGAAGGAGCTACACCCTTGCAGTCCATAGCCCCAATGGCCCACTTTCTCTAACCAAGCTTCACCTCTCAACATTACATTCAGTGGAGTAATACACTGATGAGTATCACACCTCCATGTTCCAATCATTTCCCCAAAGCCCTACCTATGAGAGCATGAGACTTTGGGGGGACATCTAGATATAAACCATAACACCACTTAATTCATAAATATGATGCTTTTGCAATGAGAAGTAATAGAAAATTCTACATACTGATGCAGAATGCTTAGAAAATCCAAGAGGGGTCTGGGTATTGATATGTAAATGAAGAGATCCCCATCAGAATTAGACAAACTAGAAAAAACTCACAGTCTCCTTGAATTCCTATTCTTTCCCCTTGGGCAGTGTTTTTGAAAAAAAAAAAAAAAGAAGAAGAGGAAGAAAAATCACTTGAAAAAAAAAAGACCTTCAGTTCCAATCACTTTTCAAACTTAGACAAAACGACTTTCACAGCTTCAGTCAAGTTTGTCAAAAAGTAATTTTCTACCTAATTTACTTTCACAGAGCAGACCTTCTTAGAGGCTGGAGGAAAAATTCTTTTCTGACAAGGGTGAGAATGGAACTTAGATTTCTTCCAAGGTTTCCTTCCTTCTGGCTACTTTGCACGTGTCAGATACTAAGGACAGGGACTTCTAACCCAGTGGGCTGTCTGTGTGTGGAGCGTGGAGAATCCCTCAGCAGCAGGGCCAGGCACCTGCTTGTGATTCCCTGCCATTCCTGCCATGCTAGCTCCAGAGTCATGGTCATCAAACAGAAATCCTGGCTTCTTGGGGGCTATGACACAGCTAACAATGTAAGGACATCCAGTGCTGCTTCATGTTTGCATAGGGGTCAAATGGAGGTGGAACAAACTAAAAACCAATTTTGACTCCAGAATTACTAAATAATTTGTGACAATGCAGACAGACATTTAAATAAAGTCTCCCCAGAGAAGGAAAATAGGCAAGTAAGTTACTATGGCTTCCTAAGCAACCTCTAGATTTTTTGCTTCTCTTCTCTCTCTTCTCCTCGCCTCTCCTCTTTCTTCTCTCCCTTCCCTTCTCCTCCCTACCTCTCCCCTCTCCTGTCCTCCCCTCCCCTTCTCTTCTCCTCTCTTTTCTTTTTCTCTCTCTCTCCTTCCTTCCCTCCCTCCCTTTGCCTCATTTCTTCTATATATGAGAAAATTTTGTATTAGCCAGTAGCCCTGAATGTCAACATTTCCCAACCTAGACATCTCTATGCCTGGTGTCCCTGACCCCACCAGAATCCACAACCTTCTCCATTCCCAAATTTCTCCTTTGTGCCCCCAATTCAATCGCAGAGCTGTCACGAAACATTAGTGATATTTAATTGCAGATTCCTAATTAGTGATAGAAATTATCATGCAGAGAACAATTTGGTGCATGCATCAGCATACTCAAACCTTTTCATTATTCTTTTGTTTGTGTTTCTGGACTCACTTGCACTTGCCATGGGCCATGGGGAAAAGTGGAAAAGGTGGCTGAATCTTCTTGCCACCTCTGCAATGAAGATGCACTGCATATGAGCAGTTTGAACACAGTGAGAGGAGAAAACATGATCTTTTCCAGACTCTAAACTACTGTGCACTGGAGAGGCCTGAGTCCTGAGCTCAGTCTGGCCATAAGGAGGACCCCAGGGGAGAGAATACCAAGGCTAAGAGAGCAGGGAAGTCTTCCAGAACTGTTCTTGTTCAGCATCTATTAGGGGCTTCCCTAGACACCTTATACATACACGTTTTCTGTCAATTCTCACAGCAGCCCTATGTGTTACATATTCCATGCCCATGTTATAGATAGTTATTTCACCTCTACCTCAAGCTGCCTCCCCCAAGCAGCTCTGGCTCCCTTCATCTGTTTACCTCTAGCTTCTCTTTTAGGCTCACTCAGTCACTACCCATCTCCCCTGAGGTTTCCCCAACCTCCTCTGGGTCTCTCAAGTCCCGTAGCATCCTGCATTTAATTCCATTAGAGCCTGTACTGTATGTTGTGTAGTAATTATTTGTTTATTTCTCTGTCTGCCTCCACTAGACTCCTGGAGGGAGAAATTTCATGGTATTTATCTTTGCATCTTGAGGACTTAGCAGAGTGCCTGGCATGGGATTTGAGCTTGGCTTATGTTTCCGGAAGGAACTGACTAAAGTAGACAGTTAATTAGGGGTAGAGCCTCTATATCCATTCAGATCTGTGTGAATCTAAAGCCTTATCTCAGTAGTTGCTGTCTTAGTTACTTCTGTAGTTGCTGAGTCACAATACCTGACACCCACAACTCAAAGGAGGAAAGGTTTATTTTGGATCACAGTTTGTAAAGGTTTCATCCATAGTCAGCTGACTCCAAGGCTGGGCAGCTTAGCAGTGGGGCATGGTAGAGGAGAAAGAGTTCATGGCATGACAGTCAGGAAGCAGAGAGAGAGAGAGAGAGAGAGAGAGAGAGAGAGAGAGCTCAAAGGAGAAGGAAAGGATAGACCCTACCAGGCCTGATTGTTTTATTCCTCTTACCAGTACAGCAAAACCTGAATTATCTTATCTTCTGCTGGCACTCAATGGACCTATCTTTTCTGTCCTTGATTTTAGGAGAAGAAAGCAAATCACAGGTAAACAAGCTACAATCAGGGATCTATTATTTTTTAAGGAACAGAGGAGGGCAGAACTAATCCTTTTCTTTACAAAGCCTTTACTTAGCAAAGGGCTTTCATAACTATTAGCTCACTGGTCTCCACAATTCTCCTAAGTAGAAAGGTCAGATATGATCTCCATGTTAAAATTAAGGACACCAGGGTTTAGAGAAGTTGGCTTATTTATACAGGTCATGTGTGTAAAAAATGGTGAACTGGATCTCAGCTCAGTTCTTGTGACTCCACAGTCTACAATCTTTAGTATCAAATTAACATTTATTGGGTGCTGTGTGCCAGGCTTCACATTGGGGGGAATCATTTATTATCTCATTTAATTTAATTGTCCGCATTTTTATTGTAAACAAAACACCCAGTTCATCTCCAAACTTTTTCATACAAGGTGGGAAACATTTCAAAAAGAAAGTGTCAGGGTAGCTCACTATTCAGAAGCTTCTCCTTTAAAGGTACAGGACAAAGAATCAATGCTATCAGTGACTCCTACATTTTTTAATTCTGCTAGACATAGGATATTGAAGTTGAACTTGAGTTGATCCTCTACTTCAAGACTCTGTACCAATGCTGACCACTGAATCTATGGTGATGGAAATGTCCTGTATTTGCATTGTCCAATATGGTAGCCACTAACCACATATGGATATTGAATATTTAAAATATGGCTAGCATGATGAGAAATTAAAGATTTCAATTTAATTTAATAATAATTTAATGTTTATTGATTTAAATTTAAATAACCACACATGACTAGTAACTGCCATGGATAGCACAGGATTCTAGATCACAAGTCAGGCAAACTTGAATTCAAACTTCAAACCTGCATGGCCTAATTTCTTTGAGCCCCAGTACCCTAAAATGCTCATAACAAAGTCTGTTTCATGTAAATAATGGGTGTAAAGTGCCCAGAAGAAGGTCTGGCATCTAGCAGATGTTTTTTATTTGCCACAGTGGTAACCTATTGGTTAACATGTCCAACCATGGTGTCCAAATTTTGGCTTGCTTGAGCCACATTGAGTGAAGAGGAATTGTCTTAGACTGCTCACCAAATATATAGTATAGTTAACATATATGAGTAACAAAACTTTTTTTATGTTTTAACTTACTAAATTATTTTACAAAAATAACACAAGTCCAAGTTTAATAATGAAGTACGAAAACATACGTTTCTGCTTTTTTCTTCGATTTTCTTTCTACATCTCTGCTTAATAACAATAAATCCCAGCTTCCCAGACAAATACATGTGTAGCTAGGTTGAAATACAGTTACCCGTAATCTCCATGTTTTACATGCCAAGTTGTACAAGAGCATGTAACATTCGACACACACAGGTCTAGAGTCCACTGTCTGTGGAGGATGCAGGGGGCGGAGTTAGCGCTGAACCACGCCCCTTCGTTTTCCATGGTGCCTACGTGGTCTGCAGTCAAGCACCGTGGGCTCAAATCTTGAAAAACATTGCTGCCAATCACATAATAATGTTAAAAGTTTTTGATCTTGTGGGGCCACCTTACTAGCCATCCAGAGCTTCACGGACACAGGTTGGACCCTAATGAATTGTGAATTCCTTGAGGGCAAGGACGCTTTGTGATTTACATATGCATTCCTTGCAATTAGCACAGCATACATAGCAGGAACTCAATAAATATTTCATGAGAGGAATTAAATAAGGAGCGGCAAGCTGCACTGAAGCAAAGCCAACAAATAGTGCCCTCTATTCCTCTTTCTTCAAAATGCATTTTTCCAACTTGCAATTGGGGGTAACGCCATCTGGCTGTATTGGAAGATATTGCAAGAAACAGAACTATAGAGTTTGTTTAAGTGTTGCTATGAGGCCGTAGTTGTGGATGTTGCTCACCATGGGGCAATTTTTTGTGTTGTTTGTTTTACTTTGCTTTTTTGAGACAAGGTGGGGGCAATTTTTTGTGTTCTTTGTTTGTTTCATTTTGCTTTTTTGAAACAAGGTCTTGTAATGTAGTTTAGACTGGCCTTGAACTCATGATGTAACCCAGGCTGTCCTCAAACTTGGGGTGATCTTCCTGCCTCATCCTCCCTAGTGCTGAGATTACAGGCATGCGCCACCACACCCTGCACTCACCAGGTTAAATAATGTTATGAGAATATTCAGAATAAATCTCTATCTTAATTTTGAGTAGAATATAACTATTTGAGTAGTTACAGTCTAAATAACATGGATATTTGACCAAAATAAATCCACTTTGGAATACCATACTGTTAATCTGGAAAAAAAGTATAATAACTACCATACCCCGTGTTTTGAAACATTTTTACCTCCTTTTTACATATTTATTTTACTCTTTTTTAGATTAACAGTTGAACTTACTACTTAAACTGTAGAGATACTTCACTTGCAAAGATATCTAGAGGTTGAGTACACTATTTGAAAATGCAACTAACATGCTGTATAATAAACTTACTTCACATTTCTAGACTTTGAACATCCTATAGAAAGCTAGTTTAACCAGGGCCCTGCTTTAGTCAAGGGTTGTTTTCTTACAACAAACAGAACCCACACAAGCTAACTGAATCTGGAAAGGAGATTTCTGGACAGAAGCAACCTTAGATGGCATAAGAACTCTCTCTCCCAGGAGAGAGAATCTGATCAGCTCTGTCTGGCCAAGGTTTTGCCAGTCCCACTGCCCCAGCTCCTAGTCCAGTCTGCAGTGGCCAAAGAACCATCACACCACAGTACAAAAGTCTAGGGCAAAGCCAAGAAGTGGCTGAGACTGGTTTATCCATAAGTAACAGATCCTATGGTTTTTATATTTCAGGAGTCCTTGTAATCTACCTTAAATATGTGCTGGAAAAAGATAGAAGAGAGCAAGAAGTGGCAGGAGGGGCTAGGGATATTGGGAAGGAAGTATACAATTATCACTTATTTAACAAGCATCTGTTGAATGCCTACAACATGAAACTACAAAAGACATGGTTCCAGGAAACCCGATGAAATTTAGTCTCAGTGCCAACTTAGGCTAAGTCTTGCCAGGACCTAGCCTTCAGTATCTAAATTTTTAGGCCTTATATGAAGAAAGTCAGAGATCAGAGAGATAGCCTAGGTACCCCAAGACCTCCATCATCACAGAAAAATAAACTTGGATACCATGGACCTGTCTGAGGTGAGGAAATGGAGTTGCTTGTTGAGAAATAATATCAACATTACCTAGACAAAGGGGCCTTCAAAGTTAAGTTTTAGTTAACATTCCAATAAGCAGGACACTCCATTACATCTCTAAAAGCTCTTGCTGTGAAAAATTCAGTGTAGGTAAGTAAAAAAGAACTAAGAGAAAGTAAACAACCAAGGATAAATATTTGGTGGTGTCAATCTAATTTTTTTGGTTTGTATGATCTGCAAACTATGCAAAAGATATGTCAAACACAAAACTCAAGGACCCACCAAACTAAACCTACTGTTTTTATACATCTGAGTGAGGAACTCTGGGGAAGAATAGTAATTGCAATGATAGTTACACCAGGCACCACTACGTTAAGCACTTAATATATAACAACACAAATACATATATTTATGGATACACAAAAATATATGTTCATTCATACATATATATCTAGTATGTACTTCTGGGAGGTAGAGTTGATTATCACTCTTCATTTTATGAAAGAAAAAGATTGATCAGAAGAGTGAATAAAAATCTTTTTATTATATGGCCCAATCTGTTTTTTTAAAGAACTTTTGATGCCCTCATAAGGCAATGTCTACAGAGCAAAATATGAAGTTAAAAATAAATTAGTTAATGTGTCAGTAGTTGTCCAGATATCCAACCTAGAGGGTTTTGGCTCAGAAGTGGATTTTAGAAGGAACAAATTACTCATTTATCTAAGTAGGTCTTAATTTTACAATTAAACTAGCAACAACCTCCATTACAAACCATGTATAAAGGTGACAACCACTGAAAAAAATCCCTAAGGAATCTAACTCTTGAGTTCTGTTGTGAAACTCAGCCAAGAGGCTTTTTAACCCAGGCACACACAATGGGGTAGCTTAATTGTATTGAATCAAAAATCAAATTTGACAACAGGCAAACCATCTATTAAAGTGTTCAAAGACAACAGCAGAATTGCTTGTTAAAAGTGAACATTAATCACAGTGAAAATATTGATATTTATCAATATTTTATTATTATCATTTTAAATAGATCGCTTAACAGACTATCTGTTCTGGGGCCATTTCACTTGGCTCTAATGAGTTGGCCTTATAAAATTACTGAAATCAGACTGTGCTGTAAAAGCTGGATCTGAACAGCAAAAGCAGAATCAGCATGCAATGTACTCATGGAAGAAAACAGTGTCCTGTGAAACAGCAGAAGGAATGGGTTGCCTCTGGCAAGAATCTAAAATTCGATAGTTTTGGAGCAACAGGAAAGGAAAAAGCATTTACATTTTCAGTTTTGCAGTCACCTACCAATGTGGGTGACACTGTTCCTGCACTCCTTTTACTTTCTTGTTGAGCTCTTCTTCCTCTAAGCTCTACAGGACTTTTCTCCAGGCTGTTTGAAAGAAGGAAACATCCTTTCCACTCCTCAGTAACCTCGGGCCACAAATGCTCTTCTCTCTCTACTTCTAATCACACCACACTTGTCTATTTTAGCATTAACTTGCTTCACTGTGGTCTGAGCCACAAGAGCAAACAGCAAATGTCTGCAGTAGGCGAGCAGGTTGGCAGGGCCACTCTGGCACGTGAGCAGGACACTCTCATATGCGGTCAGGCCCCACCTGCACATCCTGTGTTACACTCTACTCCACATTCTTGGGTTAGATTCTTCCCAGAGCACTATGCACCATACTTGAGAGTAACTGGTAGTATCCTATTATCAGACCAGCAATAATAGCAATGGAAGTTCTCAAGGGTATAAAAGGAATGTGTAAAGTTAAGTTCTTAATATAGGCTTAAAGGAGAAAGGGTTATTCTGAAAAATGGTTTCATAGACTAGAACATTTAGAATACACTCACATATTTAAGAAACTAGTTATAGTGATTGCCTTCTGGGAAGAGGAACTGAGAGACAGGGGCGGGGTGGGTGCATGACTTACATTCTACTGAACATAAACCTTTCCACATATTTTGCATTTTGCACCACATGTATTTTTAAAATTAGTGGTTTTTTTCCCCACTTTGGTGCCAGGGATCAAACTCGAGACCTTGAACTTGTGAGGCAGGCGCCAGAACCACTGAGCTAAATCCCCAGCCCTTAAAATTAGGTTTTAATGGATCTTAAGAGTCATCTAGTTGAAGCTGAGAATGTAAGTTATGATTTCCAGAAATGGGATCTTTGATAGCTGTTCCTCTGCCCCTCCCTTAGACCTCCCTGAAGTCCCCTCAAAGACAGGCAACCCATTTGCCCTCAGACCCAAGCAAGAGTGGGAGCAAGTGAAACTAACATTCTTCGTGTTACTTTCAACTCATAGCTATTGCATGGTCATATAAAAGCTACTCCTTTAGCCAACCCTGGTGGCACAGGCCTGTGTTCCCAGCTACTGAGACAGGAAGCTAAAACAGAAGAATTGTGAGTTCCAGGCCAGCCTGAGCAATTTTGGGAGACCTTGTCTCAAAATAAAAAATAAAAAGGGTGAGGGATACAGCTCAGGGGTAGAGTGAACCTAGGTTTGATCTCCAGTACCAAAAAAAAACACCCCAAAATAAAACAAAAACAAAACAACAAAACCCTACTCTTCTGTACTCTTGCCGTCCAGGTGTTCCATGCTTATAGCTACTGAGATCTAAATATACAGGTTGGCCAATGTTCTTAGTCTCTTTTGTGCTCCTATAACAGAACTCCACAACTGGATAATTTGTAAGGAAAGAAATTTATTTCTTACAGTTCTGGAGGCTAGGGAGTCCAAGGTAAGGGGCCACATTGGCTGAGGGTCTTCCTGATGAATTACTTGTGGTGCAAGGCAGAAAGACAAAAGAGCTCACATTCGAGACAGGGAGGGCCAAACTCATCCTTTTATCAGGAATCTTCTGTCACAATAACTAGCCCACTCCTACAACAACAGCACTGACCCATTCTTGAAGGCTCCAGTCACCTCTGAAATTCCTATGTCTCAACATTGCTGCACACACACACACACTCACACACACACACACACACACACACACACTCATAAACATAAGCATACACACTAAAGCCCTGACAGCTCTGGATTTCACTGTTGAGAATTTTGCTCCTTTTGCTCCTGGGTCCTTGAGCTTTGGCTTTTTCGTTCATCTTTTATTAGCAACATTACTAAGTCTCATTCTTTCACTGGAAAGAATAAGAACTACCTGCTGGGTGCCTGTTTAGTAGGCAGAGAAGAATGCTGTCTTACATGGAGAAGGTGTATTGGTTTGGTATAGGCATATCCAAAGTGAAACAGATAGGATTAGGAAACACAGGCCGGCCAGCCTGTCTATGAGAGGACTTTGGCCTCACTTCTTAAAGGTTCTACCACCTCCCAGTCTTGCCACACTGGAGCCTAATCCTTTAATACGTAGGCCTTTGGGGGAACATTTCAGATCCAAACTATAGCAGAGTGCTGTAACAAAATAACATAGACTGGATGGCTTACACAACAAACAGTCATTTCTCACATTCTGTAGGCTGAGTCCACGGTCAAGGCCTAGGCAGATCCTATAACTTGTGAGGCCTGGCTTCCTGGTTTGCCTACCTTCTGCTGTGTGCTTACACAACTGAAAACAGAATAAGGCAAAACACAAACTTTCAAGAGCCAAAGCAAACTCTCTTGTGTCACTTCTTATAAGGGCATTGATCCTATGAGGGCTTCATCTCCATGATTTTATCTAACTCTAGTAACTCCCCAAAGGCCAACCTCCCAATTCTATCACACTGGGGCTTAGGATTTCATCCTATGAATTTGGGTGTAGGGAGGACACAAACATTTAGTCCAAAGTAAGGCTTTTATTTTTTCTTCAACTTTTATAAGCAATCATAAGACTAAAAATGTTAATCACTTCCTGCCTGGTCAATGACCTGAAAATAAATGACTGAACTACTGTCCACCTCTCAGCCATCCCTGTAAGCCATTCCACAGTGAAGGAACAAAGGACAAGCAAAGCCTGTGTGCTGGAAAAACATAAATAAAGAGCTCCTCTTTGGTTTTCAATCTCAAAAGTGGTAGCCACAGCTTTACTAAGGAACATACACACACACACACACACACACACACACACACAGAACCTAAATGGCAAAATTATCTAGATAGGTATCTTTGTACTTTTTGAGTTTTTTACAGTTTGTAGCCCAGGCAGAAAATACAGTGATTGAAGTCCTGACAGGGGACTGGCTTGAAAGAGAAGCTAAAGGATTTAAACAGCTTTCTCAATAAGGCAAAACTCAAACTGTCAAGAAGATTCATATTATTTTTTTTATTTTCTCTCATGGTTCTATTTTCAGTTTTTCCTTCCTTGCTGCCTCCCTAATCATCTCCTTTTCCACTCTTCCTTCACTCCTTCTTTTCCCTTTTTCACAAAAACTACTAGACAGACCAGTCAGTTACATTGACTTCACTCTATCACAGTGGGGAATTAGAAAACGTAAATGCCAAACCTTAGTAGAACACTGTCAATCTGGGAAAAAGATCCAGGTAAGAGACAAGAGAACAGCATGTCAGAGCAACCAGGGAGCAGCTCGTAATCTAGGAGATGAGAAGAACTTCTTTTTGGGGATGGTTACTTAATCCACTGACTTGATGGTGACAGATATTCGAGTACTTTTACTGAGGTGAGGACCATCAGGTTAGGGCCAAACCTGCGGGAGCTCTTAATAAATATCGCCTCAACAGGAGATCTTGGCCAAAGATATAAGCAAAGTCTCTAACATTATGCCACTGGTTTGTGAGCCACAATGACTCTGTGTCAGAGGCAATAGTGGCAAAACAAACCTAGCTAATTTTTAGAAATGTTTCTGTGTTTAAGCAGCTATGTGGAAACCTCAAGGGGCAGATAAAGAACTCTGGATTAGGAATCAGGTGAAGCAAACAACACCTACTATACATCGACCTTGTGCTGAGCAAGCTTGTAGTCCCTGACTCAAAATGTTGAAGTCTGCCAGGGAGGTACCATGTAAAGGAAAAACAGTATATTAAAAAAATGTAGCAATGATGTTAAGACTCTGTGTGGAAGGGTTTCCTCTATATTGATGAGTAAAAACAGCTTTCTAACAACTTGTATCCTCCCTATCATCTGACCTAACCAGCTGAATGCCCTTATCACCTCTCAGTTTCCATCTATGGCCATGTGCCCACCAAATGCTAATGTTATCTGGCCCAGACAGCCAGGTGACAAAGATTCTTCACATCTGAGAACACCCAGTCTATCTGTGACCTTGGTGGGTAATAGTCTCTTAGCCCTTGGCATTTCCCCAGGCCCTAGGGTATTAGTTGACTTTCCATCACTGGGAACAAATACCTAACATACAAAACTTAAAGGAGGAAGGGTTTATTTTTGCTCATCATTTCAGGTTTCAGTCCTTGATCAGCTGACTCCAAGGCAGGAACATCATGGCAGAAGGGTATGGTGAAGCAAAGCTTCATGGTAGATGAGAAGCAGAGCACAGGGCAAGAGCACCAGTGAGAGCTACATTTCCCAAAGGCATGTCCCAGTGACCCACCTCCTTCAACTAGGCCCATCTCCTAACAGCACATTCAGCTGTGAATATAAGTGAACTGATCCACTAATAAATGGATCCAATCACTTCTTCAGAACACTCTTAATCCAACCAAGATGACAATTATGATTAACAGTACACCTAGTCTCCTCACTTTTAGCCTGTTTCTGCTAGAATTACCCGTCCTCTCCTTACCCCCTGCCTAGACATTTGGGGTACCTGATCTCTCACTCCATTGTCTCACTTCCATGTAGCAATCTAGCTAAGGTCCAAACCTCAAATTCTTCATGCCTTACACTTCTCTTGGCTTGCAGAAGACATTCTCTATGTTCTACAGGATGGAAGGTGAAGATTCAGTATCCTTGCCTTGATTAAATGAGTTATGTTATAATAATGGCAAAATGGTAGAATTCGTTCTTGCTATTAATTAACCCCACAGAGGAAGTCAGCAAGTACTATCACCACCTTTGAGAGCTCCAAAAAGTACTGCAGCAAGCCCTCTGAATGTTCAGGATGTACTGTCATAATGGATTTATTAAGGTCTAATGTGTGGCTTGAGTCTGCATGAGAAAGGAGCAATGGAGAGCTAACAAAGGGAACAATCAGCTGCTTTCTTTCTTTTTCTCCTGTCTTGTATACCAGCTGTGAAAAAATTGCTCCTGTTTTTCAGGGAGTATTGAAGAAATGCTGTGAATTTTCCACACTGGATTAGAACCCTCCTCTGGGATGGAGACAGCATCTTACTTATCTTCATGCTCTTATGCTAAGGCAGAATCTGGCACATAGTATAACAGACTGATTAATGTTTAATGAACTCCATTTTGAATCTTCCAATTGAGTATTCCTTAAATTGATAATTTTTGAATTTGATTTAACTGCCATTAAGAGATTAAGGGTCTTTTTCTGAAATGTTGGCTCAGGAGATTTAAAAGTTTTCACTAAAGCAATGATTCTCTTTCTGTTTAGGTAGCCCATGATCTTTGGCCACAAAAAATAATAATTTGGATATAATCAAATCTCGATAATGAGGATTCCTTTCTCAATGCTGATGTCGCTGAGCTATGATTCTTGGCTATTAGCCTGGTATTTAGAAGCTGGAGTCTCAGATTCAACTAAGAGAGCAACCAATAATTGGCTAAGAATTTTTCATTTGGAAAAATTTCAAATATTCATGCAAAAATTGTCATATTTCTGGTAGTACAACAAAAATGCTAATGGACAGGGATGCAGTCTCTCTCTTTCTCTCTCTCTCTCTCTCTCTCTCTCTCTCTCTCTCTCTTCTGAAGCACTGATAAGTTGGAAATGGCTTTTAAAGCACTGGCCTAATAACTACTACCTGAGACTGAGTGTCTCTACTCCCTTGTATCTACCACTTCAGATATGTGGCATGCGCACATGGGAGCGGCTGAGGATTGGTGGAGCCAGGACCCAGTCCTTCAGGAAATCTGTTACATTTCCCCAAAAACATGAACCCATTCTCCCAGAGACCACGCCAGGATCCAGGATCCAGGGAGATAATAGGCATTTTCCAAACGTCATAATGATCTCTTAGTCACAAGGCCATTCTCCATAGCATTTGGTCTGAATTATCACCTCTGCTCACCAAGACTTGGCTGCTTTTTAAGGCAGATTGACTAGCAATGGGGATTTAGTTCAGTTGCACCACAACTGCCTCACAAGTGCAAGGTTGTGAGTTCAATCTCTGGTATCAAAAAATAACAAACAAATTTTAAAAAGCCCTCAAAAAACAGAGACAGAAGCAATCAAAAAGGCAAAACTGTGACGATGTCCAAGTTTGTCTTTATGAGTGAACACATAGCTCTACACCTTCACTTACACCCTCTTCGCCACCTCCCTCTGCCCAGGCCCCCCTTTAGGTACCCAGATTTGCAGGTAAATATTATCCTCATTTTCTGCTCACAGGAAAGTCTTGGTATGTGAATTCAAATGATTGAATTTCTTATTCTAAAAAGTGTTCTTCTGGAGTGAAAGTGTTTCTTATAACTTGGGGTGGGGAGAAGTGTGTGGGTTGACATGTGCACGGATGCATCTATATGCATACCTAAGGCCTTGTCCTTTGCCCCTCCAGTCTAATAAATGTATCCTAAGCTCTCTGCAAAGGTAGAATGGTGTGGAATAGTGACTCTCACACTTAACTACACCTTAGGGTCACCTGAAAAAGTTCTGAAATATGCCAAAGTTTGGGCCTTACTTCAGATCAGATTATCAGTCTCTTAGCCAAGGCTGAGAGCCACTAACATGATAGAACACACAGAGTTTTGGCAATGCAGATATGAGTTCAAAATCCAGCTCTGACACTAATAAGTGTCATGGTTTTAAATGAAATGCCTAACATTGGCATATTTTGGTGCCTTCTTTTATTCATTTAAGTATCAATATCAGTCTTACATCGCCAGCAGGGCCCTTGACTTACGTTAGGAGGGAGGGAGAGAGAGAGAGAGAGAGAGGCAAAGAGAGAGACACAGAGACACAGAGAGACAGAAACAGAGAGAATGATGGAGAGAGACAGAAAAAAAGAGAGGGAGAGGGAGAGGGAGAGGGAGAGAGAGAGAGAGAGAGAGAGAGAGAGAGAGAGAGAGAGATACATGAATTAACTTCCTACAATAAATGAAATCATTATGTATTGCAAACATGTAGAAGAGAGAAAGAAAGAAGGAAAGAAAGAAGGAAAGAAAGAAAGAAAGAAGAAAGAAAGAAAGAAAGAAAGAAAGAAAGAAAGAAAGAAAGAAAGAAAGAAAGAAAGAAATTGGCTTTCCCCCAAAATGGTGATTTGATTGCTCTGGGATAGGACCTGGGTATCAGTGTTTTGAAAAGCTTCCAGTGTGAGTTCAGCATTGAAAGGGTACCATTCCAGAATAAGACGTATACATTATTATGGAGACAACAATAAATACATGGTCAAAAGACAGGTCTACCTCCCAGTGCTGCCACTTAAAATATGACCTTAGACACATCACACAAAATCTCCAAAACTGAAAATGGAGGTAGTATTACTTGGCTTAAAGGATAGTCAATAGGGTCAAATGAGATAATTTAAGTGAAAGTGCTTTTCAAACCATAAAGCACTTAGTTCTTATCATTCTGAAGATGACAGTGTCTCAGGTTAGCTATATGATTAGTCTACAACCCTTCTGAGATTGTCCAGTACCTGGGGGTGGGGTGGGAGATTTGGACTTGGGAACATGTCCCAAGGACATGATGTTGATTGTCATAACTTTGCTCACTGTTTCTGAATAGGAGAAAAAGAAAAGTTTTCTCTAGGCCAGGGATTTAGCTCAGTGGTTTCGCCACCTGCCTCGCAAGTGCAAGGACCCGAGTTCAATCTCCGGTACTAAAAAAAAAAGAAAAGTTTCCTCTGCATCAATAAATCATCAAACTTCAAGGTAAATTGAAACAATAAACTTAATATTGCAAGTAATTTCTCTGATATGTAAATATTTGCTGGGACTTATTTTTGCAATACAGTTTCTATGTTCTCAAATTTGGCTTCCTCCCACTCCTACAATTTCCCCCCTATTGACAAGTCTTTGAGGTAGATTGGAATAGCTCATTTTTCTAATCGCACAGGTCCTGATATCAGGTTTAATTTAGCTGCCTGTGCAGTACAATGCTGGGATATTTTGAAGCCTTCAGCCTTTGGCACTATAAATCAGTCTGAATGTTAGCCAGGAAAAGTATTGAGATGTTAGTTAGCCTATGGTCTTCAAATATCACTCATTGCTTCTATAATAAGGGGAAAAAATAAAAAGGTTGTACTTAAACCCTATTTTATGGCTGGTTGTAGATATCATAAAAGGTGAATTTCTAAATGCTGCTAAGATTCCCTACTCCCCTTAGTGTTCTGGTGCTCATTGCAGGCTGTAGCCATATGCCAGTCTAACATTTCCATAATCAGTGGTCCTCAATCTTTCTCCCCTCATTAGGTTTATTGGTACATTTTAGGTATAAAATACATTTACATACATCATTGGGATCTTGTACCATTACATGAGTATCTTGGTTCTTTTTTTTTCCCCTTCCCCAGCCCTCTCTTCACCCCCTCCACCCTTCCCTATTTGCAAAGATTTTGTTTCCATTTTTTTCCTTTTCTCATATTTTTCCCCTTCTTTCCTTTCCCCCACCTCTCCCACTTCCCCTGCTCCTTTAGACCTTTACTTCCTATTATACAATATCAATTATACATTTTTTAAATTAAAATATCAAGACCTAGGAGACATTACCACAGATTTTACAGAATTTAAAAGGATATAGAAAGCATATTTCAAAAATCTGTTTTGAAA
>NW_004624735.1:38314776-38324977 GCF_000247695.1 Heterocephalus glaber
AAAGAAATTTAATAAAAAAAAAAAAAAAAGAAAGAAAGACTCAGACCTAGGAGACGCTCCATAGAGCCATTCGCTGCTGTAGCATGCTGCCTCACTCTCCCCAGGGTGATCAGTGTCTGGGGAGCGGAAGACAAGACAATGAGTGCACAACACTTATCTAAACAAGCACAAAATGCTAGCTCACAGTACCCAGATAGATTCTAATAAGTTCTGTTCCCTGCAGATGCACATTTGAGGGCCTTTGAAACAGCCAGCTCTCCCATGTCCCAGCTAGCCACTAATCTATGAATGTAAGCCACCCAGGATGACCATCCTTGATCTCCCCTTTTCTCTGATCCCTGTGTTCCTCCAATTCTGGTGGATTCTAGCCTCACATCTTCCCTTTTTATGTCTGACCTACTCTCATGTATTATCTTTGACCTCTGAATGTAGATCTCAGATGTAATTCTCAGAACTTAAGTCATTTGTAGTAGGTTGAATTTACTCAGCACCAAATATTCTGATTCTCCTTCCTGTGAAAGGATTTTAAATGCTTGCTCTGTTATATGCCAGAGTAGTTATGGGGAGAAGTGACAGTAAGAGCCAGAGCATGGTTTATTCACTCTCTCTCTCTTCCCTCTTCTCAATTACAGGAAGAGTTCCAGGGAGAGGCTGGTGCATCAGCTTGGTTCCAGGACAGAAATATGGAACGGAGTCACAGCTGGTCTGTGTTGGACACTGAAGTGAGAAATACACCTCTGTTATCATTAATAGAGAAATTTGGGGTTCTTATTGTTACTGTGGCATAACTGATTCACAAATCCTTGGATTCCTATCTTATACAGTAACATCAGACAGAGAAACTGCCAGATTTGACTCCAGTTCCAACACACCACGCGATGATCTTCAGGGAGGAAAGAGGGACCCATAAGCCAGGGAAAGCAACATGTCCTGTGATGATTTCAGCATATGAGTAGTGGTGTGTAATGTTCTGAGTTCCTTGGTTTCATCTGCCTTTCTGGGTAATCAAAATCTCATCCCAGAATCTAACATCCTACTCAATACCTAACACCAGGGGCCCCTTTGGGTAAGCAGTAACATGAGAAGGCCATGATATACTCTCATTGTGTGGATCTCTTTTAGATTTTATAAAGATAATTATCCATCTGGCCTTACCCAAGCCATCTACTTGTCTAGTAAATTACTAAACTCTAATATCTCTAAATTGAATTTTTAAAACCCAGCGATACTCATTAGAGGCGTTATATTCTGTGTCAAATTTTCTTCACATATAGATTTTCATTTCTTCTCTTTATCACCTTTTCAACCACAGAAATAAGGTAGCAAGTTTGAAAGAATGCTGCTCTAGAGTCTCAGAAACATAGACACTGATTTTGCTACATTTCTCCAGTGTATGCTTGGGAGTATTTTTACCCTCTTAGGACTTTACCTCATCTATAAGTCTGGGATAACTTTTCAGAATTGCCACTTATGGTGAGATATGTGTGACATTAAACAGGCACTTCAGAAATGGCAGCTGCACACTGTTACCAAGCCCAAGCCCAAGACTTTATCTTTATAGAGAGCAAATTCCAGGGAGATATATTTTAAGGGGCATTTCCTTCATTAAGCTAATGTGTTAAAACTGTGTATATATGTATTTTCCCTTCTCCTTCAACCCCAAAGTGCCAGGAAACCATGATACCTTGAGGGTAGAGACTGTGATAAACTCTTACTTGCCACTTATGTAGCTACCAAATCACCTGGAATGTAATAAATGTTCAATACCCATTATTAAACAAAGCAATGAGTGAATGGACTCAAAATTGTGAGTTTCACAAAATAATTTACCCCTGGTTATTCCTTCCACTTTTTCCCACTAAGTTCTCTTTCTGATCATGTCAATCCTGTGTTCATTTATGGCGGTCACCAAATGAAGGGAATGTCAGTGTGTGTGCACGCACGTGTGTGTGTGTGTGTGTGTGTGTGTGTTGTGCAGCATCCTGAGCTTTGCAGAAGAAGAGACTTGTGTCAAACAAAATATATTTTAAAGTATATTCTGTTGAGGTGAAATTTTAGAGAGGAGATTCTGCACCTCTGTGGCTAGTTACTGCTCATTGCTCCTTAGCTCTGCCATGCCCCAAGGGGTTCAGTAACCAACAAATGAACAAACCCTTTCTGCCATGCTGGCTGATATTTACTATTCTCAGGCTGTACGCTATTTTACTAGTAGGACTTACAGCCATCCAGTGATTTAAATTATACATAAAATCATAATAAAAATTTTAAAAGGTAACCAACATCCTTGGCTGCATTCGATTTTGTAGAATGTGAAAAATAACAAATTTTGGGTTTGTTCTTGAACAGATATCAGATCTTTCCCTTACCCAGACTCAGTATGTCTAGTATCCGATCAAACCCCTCTTTTGGTATGGCTGTTGAGCTATAGTGTGGGACACCATATTTTTTTCTCAAAAATAGAATTTGATCCAGAGATTTCTAGGGCATCTTAGCCTAGAACTTAATAGAAAATCTCAATTACTATTAGCCAAAACCTCATTTTGAAGTGTTCTGGAAATACAAAGTAGTTCTATCCCAATGAGCACAGTTAGTAAATAAAACAAAGTGTGGTACTTCGCAGATTGTACTCTGTAGCCCCCTGCCTCAAAGTCTCTGGGATGAATGACTTAAAAGGCTGATCTCCAGGCTCTTCCCCAGGTGGATTGGGTCAGAATTTCAAGGAGAAGCTCAAGAACCAATATTTTTACATAAATATTCCACATATTATATCATTGAGAGTCACTAGTATATTTTAAAACATGGCTTCTAGAGTCAAATCAAACCAAATTTGAATTTTACTACCCATGTGACCTCAGGCAAGTTATTTAACTTCCCTAGACCTCAACATCAGCACATCTGAAAACTTACCTTGTAGTTGAAAAGATAAGATGAAACTGAGATTGTGCATGTAAAGCAGTAATTCTCAAACTCTGTGTGAATAGGAATCACCTGGGGATCCCGTTAAAATGCAAATTCTGATTCTGTGGATGTGAGTTGGGGCCTGAGAGTCTGACTTTTTCTAGCAAGCTCCTTGGTAAGGCCAATGCTGCTGGCTCAACGTCGGCACTTTAGTTACCAGGAACACTGTAAGGTCTTAATAATCATTAGTTCTTCATTATTCATCCTCGTGAAGATGGAAAGAGAATATGCAGTGTTTTTTAAAACCCTTATCTTCCATTACAATCACACATAATCCTTTGAAAAATGCAGATGCTTATGCTCTCATCTTAGAGGATTATGATAGTTATCTTTATGGTGGAGCCCAGGGCTCCATATTCTTAAAGTACTACAAGTGATCCAGGATGGAAAACCATTGGATATAAAGTAATTAGCATATTGGATATAAAGTAATAAGTTTATTCTGTAGCCACCCAAGAGTGTCCAAATGTCTCCCTGTACAAAACCCTTATTAACCTTGATGCCACTCTCAAGTATACTGCCTGAGTCATGACCATCAAAAGATGAGAGAAAATTTTGGCCATAGACCCTAGACTGTGCTGGAGCCTCTGACAATTCCACAGCCAGTTTCCACTGCACTTCTTTACCATACAAAAGAAGAAGGGGTTACAAGAGGCAAACACCATGGGAAATCAAACTCCATCACAGACTAGCTCTGGGATCTTGGGCATGGTACTTTAACTCCCTGTTCTTCAGATATCTCCTTTGTATCGCTTCTCAGCCTTTTGGCTAAGATCAAGTTTAATATGGGAAAAATATCTAGCCCAGCTACCTCATAAACCTGTTGTGAGAGAGAAATGAATACTCTGTAACTTCGAAGTGTGGACTATAGGCCATCAGTATCAGCATCCCCCGAGAGAGTGCTTAAGATGCAGAATATGAGATTTACTGAATAAGAATTTGAATTTTAACAAAACACAGTGGTTCCTATGCAAAGTTGATAAAACACTGCTTTATGGTATTTAGTTACAGGAAGGATTATAATTTGAAACAGTGCTTATTCTTCAGGGTTTTACAGTCTCATTAGAAAGGAGCACACTTTGTATTATACATAAACAACTAGAGGTAGAGACAAAGACAACAAAATCAAATACTAAAGAGTATCCATACTTTTTTTAGAAATCAGCCTATTAAAAAACAATGGGGGGGGTGGTGGGATTTAGCTCAGTGGTTTGGCTGCCTGCTGCGCAAGTGTAAGGTCCTGAGTTCGATCCCTGGTACAAAAAAAAAAATAGAAGCAGCATTACTTGACATTCTTTCTAGCTCTGATTAGAGTAATCAATGCTCTCCAAATGTTTTCACTATCAAGAAACAAGTAAAGAATAACAATATTTGTGCATCAAAATGGAATAAAAGAATGGGACCATTTAAGACCAGAGTCAAAAGAAGAAAAAGAGCAGAGTCAATTGTCTGGGGCATAGCCTCTGGAATTTCATTAGACAATTTTTTATGAAAACTCAGGTGGAGCCTGAGATTTTGCATTTCTATAAGTTTCCAGGAGATGCCCAGGCAGTTAGCCCACAAATAGTATGTATGTTGACAATTTAAGAATTGGAGATTCAAACCCAGTGAGTCCCACATCAACAAGCTTGAGGGCTAGGAAAAAACAAATATTTCAGTACACCTTAGCCAATCTGTATCACAATGGATGTGAAGTGCTACCCTAAACTATTCCATTTAGATTGAGTCCAGAAAGTGTTGTTCCTGCATCCAAGGAGATCTTTAGTGCCTGATGCACATGTGGGTATGTGAATAAGAAGACACTTTCCTTATTTGTGCACATATATAGCAGCACTTTTCAGTGTTAAGTTACATGATGGCCCACCCTCACACAGTAGGATGTACTTCTTTTCCTACATTTGCTTGGCCCAAACTCACTCTGCAGAGCGTATTTCTTTTCCTACCTTTAATAAAACTTTGCTATCATTAAAAAAAAGTTGGCCAACACTCCCAACTGTGGCTGGTAGATACATGGTTCTGCAAGCTGAGAAAAGTCAGCGAAAACCCTCCCACTTCCCCAGAAATCTGTAGGTGTGTTCTTCATATGTCTCTCCTTGGAGCAGCACGGTGTGAGTGCACAGCTTCCAGGAGCTACATAATGTTCTCACTCTGGCACCTGTTTTATGCACAAGCTTTTAGCATCTCTGTCAGCTCACCCTTCCCTAAACTCCCCAGGTAATTGGTTTCAGGGCAATCTGCCTTGGTATACCATTCTTGCTCCTCAGATTGGTGGACTATATGTTTGATGGGCCAGGTATGCTATCCCACCTTCTTCTATCTGGATTCATGATGTATGACTTTAGCAAGACATTTCTCCACAAGAAAAGAATATGCTCAGTAAACATTACCAAGAAAGCTTGAGCAGGCTCAATATTATATTCACATATTCATTCACATAACTTTATTCTTATTGGAGAAATACAAAAATCTAGAGGGAAAATGAATACATTTGACTGCAATAAAAATTTTTAAACCTCATTTTGCACACATTAAGTACAAGGTTGAAAGACAAATGGCAAACTGGAAAAATATTGACAATTTGAACCGAGATTTAATATACAAAAAAAGGAGTCAATAAGAGAAATAATCCCAACAAAAAAGTGCACCAAGGACACAATCTAGGAGTTCACATAGCAATATATATACAAATGATTGAGAAAACATGCAAATAATTTCAAAATGTAAATAAAGAGAAAATATTGACAAAATCCCTTTTGGTGAGGTGTGGGCCAACAGAATTGCTATGTGGACTGTTGATGGACTGTAAATTGGTCAAATGTGTCAAAAAATACCTTTAAGATTCATACCTTGGAGTCAGTAATCCCACTTATAAAAATCTAACCTAAGAAGATATTTGCCCCGTAATATGAACATTCATTCATTCAACAGACATTTTTTGAGCATTAATATGTGCAAGGCATTAAGTTAAGAGTTAGGAATATTGCTTAGAACTAAATAGACAAAACTTCATGGCTTCAGTAAGCACACATGGTTAGAGAAGACAAATGACAAACTGGGGGAGGGGCACATGTGCTACAGAGTTTTTAGGAAAGGCTTCTCTGAGAAGGACGCATCTGAGCAGAAACTTGAACAAATTAGGAAAGATGGCAAAGAAGTATCATTAGAAAAATAACAGAAAGTCTAGGGAAGAGCGGGTGCAATGCAGGAGTATGGTGATGTGTCTAGGGACCAGCAAGGAGGCCAATGAGACTGAAGCAAAGCAAAAAGCAGACAAAGTGGAGGAAGCCGAAAATGAGCAAGGGGTAGGGCGTGATGATGCCATGGGATCACATGGGGCCTTGTCAGTCTAGGTAAGATCAGTGGGGTTTTACTATCAAAGACACAGGCAGGACTGAAAGGTTTTGAACAATGAAGAAATGGGCTGTGATTCTATTTGTAAAGTCTCTTCTGGCCTCTGGGTAGAAAACAGGTGTAAGCTAGAGAACCGCTTGGGAAGTGATGGCAATAATCCAGGTGACACAGGATGAGAAAAGGGTAGCAAAGGGAGTGGAGATATATATGTATATGGATATACGATGCATGTTAGCAATACAGGATGGAGAGGTTCATTTGGGGAAGCTGGTCCATGCTTGTAACATATCTTGATCTTTTTCAATGCCATTACCCTCTTTCCTCTTCAGTTTCCCTGATGCCCTTCCAAAAGACCACCTCTCAATTTCCTGTTTTCTTGCTTGCTTGCTTGCTTTCCTTCAATATTTTGAAGGTGGAGCCATAAGGATTTCCTGTGGGAGTAGAGCTGAGTTGTAAGAGAAAGAAGAGAGCTAAGGATGACTTTGAGATTTGTGGCTTGGGAAATATGATATTTATTGAGATGGGAAAGCTGATAAAAAGTTGGGTGAGGTAAGATCAGAGAAATCAAAGGCTTTCAACTTACTGAGTCTGGATGTCTTTTAGACCTCTAAGAAGAGATACAGGTAAGCAATTGTGTTATGGATCTGGAGTGTAGGGAAAAGCCTAGGCTAGAAATATACATTTGGGAGTATATTGATTGTATTTAGTCCTGAGACCTCCAAAACTCATAGGTCAGGAGGATAGAGAGACTGAAAAGCAGGAGCCAATAAGATAGGAGAAATTCTGAGACAGTGGTGTCTTAGAAGGCAAACGAAGAAGTAAGAAATAAAGAAATGATCAATGCGACCTGCTCATGGGTCCAGAAGGATGAGGAAGGAGGACACAACATTGGGTTTGGCAACAGGGAGGTCACTGATGACCCTATGGTGAAACGTGAATGAAAATCTGACTAGCATGCGTTTAAGAGAAGCAGAACAGAAAGGGAGGTTGTCAAGTATAAACAACTCTTTCAAGAATTCTAGGTGTCTAAGAAAAAAAGAAAATGGGCTGAAGCTGGTAATGGAAAGATATCAAGAAAAAAATGTTAAAGATGTGACCTCTTACCTCATATTAGCTTCTTAAAGAAATAATATGACAATAGGGAAGAAAATGACAAAAAGAAAATAAGGGACAACTGTGTGATTAAGGGAGACAGATGGAATCTAATTAACAAGCACAAATTATTTATTACAGAATTACCTAGAGTGGCTAAAAACCTGAAAATTAATGAAAAGTTTATCAATACGGAGTTGTTATGGCTTGTGTCTAGATGTCCCCTTAGAGCTTCATGCACTCATAGCTGGGAGTTTTGGGAGATGATTGGATCTAGGGTGTGTGATGCTAGGATGAAAGGTATGTGATTAGTAAATCAGACCACTGATTGGTCTAGCATGGTGCTGGGTGTGGGTAATGGGAAGGCCCACATTCACTGGTGTTATGGTTTGTATTTAGATATCCCCCCCAAAGCCTCATGCCGATGAGGTGGGGCTTTCTTTTTCAGAAGTAGTTTAATCTGGAATACATGATGCTGGGGTTAAGGGGGTGTGATTACTAAACCACTACATGTAAACGATTAGTTTGGCACCGCTCTAATCCCAGTAGTCTGATTAAGATAAAAGTGGCAGAAAGATGCTGGTAACTCCCTTGTTGCCTTTGCTGCCTTATGCGTGCCACGTTGTTCCTCCTCTGCAATGCCTGTTTGCTATCTCTGCCTTGGAGCCAGCTGATTATGGACTGAAACCTCTACAAACTGTAAGCTAAATAAACCCCTTCCCTTCCAATTTTTAGTGTCAGGTATTTTGTCTCAGCAACAAGAGAAAAGTAACTAACACAGGTGGCATCAACCAAAAGGCAGGTAGCCTGGAAGGGATAAAAGGGAGAGGCACGCTGTTACTCCTGCTTGCTGTTTTGCTGCCTACTGCTTGCTTACTATTTCTCCTCTGTGATGCCCTCTCTGCCATGCCACCCTGCCTTGGATCCAGCCGTCTATGGACTGAAATCTTTATAAACTGTGAGCCAGTGCAATAAGTGCAATAAAATAAAACACAACAATTAAAATTGAAGGTAAAGATTTTTTACTTATCTACCTGGTAATACTGCATATCCAGAATAAAACGCCAAGCACAGTATAGAGGATCCTAACTAGAAATGGTTTTAAATGCTTTATCTGTGTAAGATGTGAAAGTAGTTTTTGCTTTTGTCTTTATGATAGTCTGTATTGATTACTTTTTACAGTAAACATAAATAATTTGTTTAAAACTATTCCTAAGTGCTGCTGCTATTAGACAGTGCCACTCCCCAAAGGCCTTTTAGAAGCTTTAAATGACTTATCATTTAATTTCAAACCCTTTCAGACTCATCTACCCCTCATCCTATCTACCTCCATCAAACAACAATTCAAAGCCCAACTCTGTCACCTATTAGCTGCTTACTTTTGAACAATATATTTAACTTTTATAAGCTGGTTTCTTCAGCTAAAAAATAATGATAAACTGATATTTCATTAAGAATTTACTTTAAATTATTAACTTAAATTTTTTTAAATTTTGCCTTAGAAGACTGTTGTGAGAATCAGAGAAGACAATGTAGGTAAAATGACCAGCACAAAGCCCAGGAAATGACAGATACTAAATGCTGGGCTGTCGTGAAGCGAGGATGCTACCTGATTGCTTCCATACGGCAGACCCGGCATATTATACACACTTAGGGAAGATCAACAGCTATGAGGCTGTCCTGGATTTTCTCTATTTCTTCTGACTCTTGTCCCTCATCTGTCTAATTCAGGGGGAATTTATGAGACCAGGAAAAGAAAAAAAAAAAAAAGTCCCATGGCTTCTCAGGTTCTAGCAAACATTCCAAAGTTTGGCTCTTCTGCCCTCTAGCGGCAATCATTTTAAATTTCACCACTTTTCCCAACTGGAGCTGGCAATGCCCAGAGTGCCATCGGAGCTATTGGCCTCACTTCTACTATAGATCTCGCCACCACTGGATAAAAACAGAACAGCATCTATAATTAGCACATAGCTTGCCTCCTTGCTTGAAGTTTAGAAGCCCTTCCTAAAATGGAAACATATACCTAGGAAGAGTAGTTTGTGACTTCTTTAGCTTGAATGAAGCTAGCCTGAGGAATGAGACACAGTGTAGATTACTTTTATGGTGGAATAAGGGTTAGGAAAGCCCATGGGAAGTTAGTGATAATGATGAGTCATAAAGAAGGCCCTGGTTATTCTCAGGATGAAGTGCAGAAGGCAAAAGTACCAAAAATATTTCCCTCAAAAGTCACAATTACCTGTCTAGGAATAGCATCTCAAAACTGGTGGGTGGAATGAAACTAGAACGGAAGTCTTGAAGAGATATAAGAAAAACTTCCTACTCCAGCTGGTGGCTCTTTTTACCATAAATGCATGCTGCCACAGACAGCTTTGGATTTGGGGCAAAAGAAAAAAAAGCAGGGGTAGAATGCTACTGACAAAATTTAGCCTTTCTAAGCACAAGGTTCTCATCTACAGAATGAGTATGATAGTGGTAATTCCACTTTCAGTGAAATATTTGGGAAACCATAGACCATAAATTTGTTTGTTATTTTAAGTATTCTGAAAATGGTGTGTTGTGAATAATGTTGAAGGTTAAACAGGGGTGTGTATGAAAAGAAACACCCATCTTCTGACTTAGGCCTAGTGACTTGATGAAGTCAGGGTTTAGGAATTTCTTTTTTTTTTCTGCATTATATTCTTTTATTGGTACATTGTAGGTATACAACACATTTACATTTCTCATTGGGAATTGTACCTTTACATAATGCATCTTGGTTCTTATTTTTTCCCCTTTCCTAGCCCTCCCTTCACGCCCTCCA
>NW_004624735.1:38339695-38390504 GCF_000247695.1 Heterocephalus glaber
AAGGATTTCAGATTTTGACCATTTAGTATGATATTGGCTGTTGGTTTTTCATAGATGGCTTTTATCAGATTGAGGTAGATACCATCTATTCCAGTTTTTTTAGGGTTTTTATCATGAATTCATGTTGGATTTTGTCAAACACTTTTTCAGCATCTATTGAGATGATCATATGGTTTTTGTCCTTGGCTCATTGATATAATGTATTACATTCATTGATTTGCGTATGCTGAACCATCCCTGCATTCCTGGGATGAATCCCACTTGGACAGCGTGTATGATCTTCTTGATGATCTTCAGCATTCTATTTGCCAGTATCTTATTAAGGATTTTTGCATCTATGTTCATTAGTGAGATTGGCCTATAGCTCTCTTTTTCATTTGGGGCTTTTTCTGCTTTGAGGATCAAGGCAATGCTTGCTTCCAGAAATGAATTTGGGAATATTGCTTACCTTTCAATATCACTGAAGTGTTTAAACAGTAGTGGCAATAGTTTCTCTCTAAATATCTTGTAGAATTCAATAGTGAAGACATCATGGCCCAGAATTTTCTTAGTTTGTAAATTTTTAATTATGTTTTCAATGTCATTGATTGGTATTGGGTTGTTCAGAATTTTTAGGTCTTCTTTGTTCAACTTTGGTAATTCATATGTATCTAGGAATCTGTCCATTTCTTCTGTGTTTTCCATCTTATTAGTGTATAGTTTCTCAAGGTAGATATTGATGATCCTGTGGATTTCTGCTGGGTCCATTGTAATTTCACCCTTTTCATACCTAATTGGATTGATTTGGGCCTTTTCTTTCCTTTTTCTGATAAGGTTCGCTAAGGGTTTTTCAATTTTTTTTATTTTTTCAAAGAACCAACTCTTGGCTTCATTGATTTTTGGCATCATTCTCTTAGTGTCCATTGCATTGATTTCTGCTCTGATTTTTATAATTTCCTCCCTTCTATGAGCTCCCTTCTATCAGTATCAGGTTGTTTAATTGGGCTCACTCTGTTTTCCTAATATGTGCATTCACTGCTATGAATTTTTGTCATAAGACTTTCATTGTGTCCCATAGATTCTGATATGTCGTACTGACATTGTCATTTAATTGTAGGAATTGTCTGATTTCTTCTTAAATTTCCTATGTGACACTTTGGTTATTCAGAAGTGTGTTGTTCAATTTCCATGTGTTTACAAAATTCTTGTGGTTTCTTTTTCTATTGATCTCCAATTTTATCGCACTATCGTCTGATGATATACAGGGGATAACTTCAATTCCTTTGCACTTACTTAAATGTGTTCTATGAGCGAGTATGTGGTCTAATTTGGAGAATGACCTGTGTGCAGCTGAAAAGGATGTATATTCTGATTTTGTGGGGTGGAACACTCTGTAAACATCTGGTAAGTTCATTTGTTCAAGAGTTTGATTGAGTTTTAGTATTTTGTCACTTATTTTTTGTCTAGTTGATCTATCTGTTTGTGCCAGTCACATATTGAGGTCTCCCACTACTATTGTATTAGTGCATATATGACTTTTCATGTCCGTTAGTATTTGTTTTATATAGTTGGGTGCACTAGTGTTTGGTGCATATATATTTATGATTGTCATCTCTTCCTCTTGGATTGTTCCTTTTTCAAGGATGTAGTGTCCTTCTTTGTCTCTCTTAATCAGTGTTGGTTTGAAATCCATTTGATATGCAAAGAGGACAGATACTCCTGCTATTTTTCAGTCCCTGTCAATGGAGTATTGCTTTCAACCCTTTAACTTTCAGTCTATGAGTTTCTTTTTGAATTAAGTGTGTTTCTTGTATGCAGCATATTGTTGGATCTTGCTTCTTGACCCATTCTGCCAGTCTATTTCTTTTGATTGGTGAATTGAGACCATTAACATTGATGGTTATAACTGATATATATTAACTTATCCTTGTCATGACTTTTTCTTTTTGTTGGATTCTCCTCCTTTGCATTTAATTTCTTGTTGTACCAGATGGATTCACTCTGGTGGGCTTCCTGGGGTTGTGATCTGCATTGTCTTTTCCTAGGATATTGTTTAAAAGTTTTGGAGTGCTGGTTTGGTATTCATGAAGTTCCTAAGGTGCTCTTTGTCATGAAAACATCTTATTTCTCCATTGATTTTGAAAGATAATGTTGTATAGTACATCAATCTGGGTTGGAGGTTGTTTTCCTTTAGGGCTTGAAATACATTACTCCAAGGTCTTCTTGCCTTGCAGGTTTGCATTGAGACGTCTGCTGTGATTCTGATGGGCTTTCCTTTGTATGTGATTTGTTTCTTTTCTTCAACTGCTTGTAGAATTTTGTTCTTCTGTTGGGTGTCTGGAATCTTAATTATTATACACCTAGGTGTAGAATTTTTTATCATGGCTAGATGGATTCCTATATGCCTCACACATCTGTATATCATGTTCTTTTCCTCTACTTGGGAAGTTTTCTGCCATTACTCCCTTGAACAGTTTTTTCATGTCATCTGCACTCTCTCCTGTTTCTTCATTGACTTATATCAGTCTTGTTAGTCTTCTTTGCATCATCTAGCAGCTGCTGGATTGATTTTTCATAGTCCTTCAGTATTTTTAAGAAATTTTTCTTTTCCTGGTCACTAATTGCAATCCTATCTTCTATATCTGAAATTCTGTCCTCACATTGGCTCATTCTACTGCTTAAACTTTCAGTGGAGTTTTTAATATCCTGGATATTTGTTTGCATCTGTTTTATGGATTCCATTTGTTTCCTATGTTTGGATTCCATCATGCTCCTCAGCTCCTTTTTTTTTTTTATCTGTGTCTGTTCTAGATTTATTAACCATGTCTTGCACTATGGGCACAATCTCTGTTGTTATCTACAAAATTATTTCTGATTTCATTTTTTTTCCATATCCTTCTTTGTTGCCAGTTCAGGGAGTCCAGATGCTTGAGTGTCAGATTGTTCCATTTCATTTCCTTTTGGGGTTGCCTTAGGTGAAGTCTGGTTTTGAAACTTGTTTATATGTCTTCTCATTCAAGAATTGTAGCCTGCTACACCTTTGTTGAGTCAACTTTTTGCTCACCCTGTGGTCTTCAATTCCCAGCAAGCCACCAAGTGGCCTTTTCTCTGCTGCTCACCCATGCACCAATTCTTGGTTTCAGAATATTTGCCTTCTGGATCCCCTTGCTGGGCTGTTGTCTGGGAGGGCTTCTGGCTGGGGCCTGTGCACACTTGGGATGGTATCTAGGTGTGCCTCTGGCTAGGGCCTGCCCCCCTATGTAGCTGTTGTCTGGGAGGGTCTTTGGCTGGGGACTATGCACCCTGTTCCCTGGTGTCTGAGCAGGCTTCTGGGTAGGGTCTCCACATACTTACCAATGGAATCAAGGCAAGCCTCTGGATGTTGCTTGTGCACCTGTGCAGCTCTTTTCCAGGTGGGCCCTTGGCTTAGGCCTGTGTGCCCAACCCATTGAGATCAGTGCTGGGCCCTGGGTGGATCTGCCTGCAGCTGCACCTCTCTGGTCCATACCATGCTTGCTGGGATTGCTACAACTTCAGATTTTAGAATGTGATCTTACAGGTGCTTTCTATAAGATAGCATAGGTAATAATATTTCTGGGCAGAGTGACCAATAAACATTGGTTATCTGTTTGTTTGTTTGTTTGTTTGAGACAGGGTCTTACTTTATAGTCCAGGCTGGCAACATGTGATCTCCTGCTCAGCCTCCTGAGTGCTAGGATTACAGGCATGTGTCACCACACTCAGCAATGTTGTGTATATTTATCCTCATTTATAGAAAAAGACTGAGCTTTAGAGAGGTTGTTGGTCAAGCAGATGTTCAAATCCACATCTTTTGACTCCAAATACCCTCCCCAATCTCTCTCAACTGTTTATAAACTTTTCTGGTTTGTAAATGATCTCCCTTCACCCTGCCTTTTATTTAGACTTCCCTGCCTTTTATAGTAGAATACACATTTAGGACTTAATACATTTTAATGATTTTGATAAATATGATATTGGCAATATTCCAGTAAAGATTTAAAAGATGGAACCAATGAATTACTCTAATCTTTCCTCTCATTTCTTACTCCATTTAAGTACAGGACTCTATTCTTTAGCTCAATCCTTGCTCCACTCATTTAAAAAATAGTTGTACTTTTATTTAAGAGTCCTTCTCAACCTGTCTTCCCTCTCTTGCACCTTAATCTCATTCCTTTTGATATGTTGTCACTTTCTAAACTCTTGTCCTTATACCAGAAAAAGAAAAGGCAGTTGGCAGATATCAGGTGGAAATTCTTTGATTGCTTCTGTCTTTGCAGAGATTCCTTCTCTTTATTATTTTATATATAAGAATTGTTGATGGTTCCTTCTCAATTAAATGTCAGTTCCTCATAATGGATGTGGGTAAAGATTAAAGTGATCTCAGAGTAGTGAAACCATTACTATCAGAGAAACATCTTAAATGTCTCCAACTCTCAATGGCTTCAATTGCATTTTAAAAATTGGTACATGTTTGCAGTATGACAAAAAGGAGCTAAAGTATGTGGAAAGCATTCATGCTAATGTCATTACTGCCTAGGGGCAATTCATCCTCTTGATTATTGGTTATTAATGTTCATGCCAATGGGCAAACAACACCAGAAGCAAAACATACCTACCTCTCCCTAGGCCTATGGTGTATAAGGACCTAATTAAAAATAAAACCCAAAACACCAATGACCAAATTTGTTTTTCTTCTTTTGCCTCTTCTAGGAAAAAATGAATGTTTTGAAATAAAATCCAAAAAAGATAACATTTCTTCCATACTTTTTGCCAGGCATTATTTTAAAAGCTTTATTTTTAAAAATATTTTTAAAGCCTTAAACAGCTTTAAACCTCATGACAAATTTTGAGTACTTTTATCATATTACTTTAAGAGGTAGGAAACTGACTTTTAAGCAGGTTCAGTAAGTAGCTCAAAGTCAGCCTTGGTAATCCAGAAATTTTTTTTTTCATTTTAAACAAGAAGTTTATTTAAACAAGACACTTGACTTAAAGGGAAAACTATCTAGGATTCCTTTTCTTTTAATGAGTAATTTACTCCTACATAAAGACAGATTGCCCTACATTTAATAGCTATGTACAAAAAAGTTATAAAATTGTCCTTGGTTTTACAATGATAAATGAAAAACATTAAAATTCTCCAATCAAACAGGGTATGCAAGGATTTGCATGTTATTGTCTTTTCTGTTAAAACAGTGAGAGCAAAATAACTTACTGGAATATAAAGGTAAGAGCTGATGAGCATGCCATTAATGGAGAGAGGGAATTATTTTCACAGAACCAGTATCTCCCCATCCTGTCTCCATCTGATGTCAATCAAAACATATTGTTGGCCATTTAGTAAAAAAAAAAAATGCAATATCCTTGTTCACATACACCAGATACTTTATGTACAATAAAGGAGGGGGGAAGGGGTAAATGAAAGACTAGAGAAAACTATACTGTAGTAGTCAGGATGTGGTGGAACCAAATTGCAGTTTTCTAATTGAGAATGTATTCTTGGTGTGTAAGAACAGAGTTCTGGAGTAGAGTTGTTGCAGTTTCCCTTTTCAGTAGACACCTTCTGTCTGCTGTTGGAACACATCAATTGTATCTTCCTCCTCCATTTCCAACTGTGCAGGTGTGTCTGTTTCATTGATTGGCTGTCCATCAAATCAGAATCTGATCTGCCTCATTGTCAAACCCTGTCGTTCACAAAAGGCTTTCATTAGTTTACTAAGTGGTGTATGCCTCTTAATCTTAAACTACACCACAGAACCATCCTGCCCCACCACATTCAAATTAATATGATCATTGTTCTCAGTCTTGACTCCTTCCTTGGGCTTTTCGTCTGCCATAGGGAGCTTCCAAGTCTTCTCAGCTGCTGCTTCACAAAAGCGGTACTAGGTCTGCACCGAATGAGCACACAAGCAGCTCCAGGAGCAGCAGAAGTAGGCGGCAGTTGTAGCCGAGGGAGAGGGCGCACCTAATCCAGAAATTTAAATCTAGGCAGGTGGACTGTAGGTCCAAAATTTTAATCATTATTCTGTTCTATTTCCCAAGATGCCCAGATGTTATATGTCTATAAGAACTTAAACATAAACCATTAGCTTTTTTTTTTTTCCATTTTATTGGTACCGGGGATCAAACTTGAGACCTTATGCTTGCGAAGCACGTGGCGGAACCACTGAGCTAAATCCCCGGCTCCCCATTAGCGTCTTTTAATTTGAAAACCATAAGAACTCCCGGTTAGGAGAGATAGCATATGTCTGTAATCCTGGCACTGTGGAAGACTGAGGCAGGTGATGACAAGTTGAAATCCAGCCTGGGCAACTTAGGGAAAACCTGCCTCAAAATATGAAAGAAGGGCTAGGGATATAGCTCAGTGCAAAATCCTGGGTTCAATCTCTAGTTACTGGAAAAAACAAATAGACAAAAGCTCCTATTCAAAGCATCTTAAATAAAAGGAGGGATTTAATGGTTCCTGTAGGATACAGAATGCGAAGGTGTACTGCTGATCTCAGGGATGGTTGGATCCAGAGACTTGAACACTATTAGGACTCCCTCTCTGAGCTCCTTGCTTTACGTGAGATTCATGCTCTCAGACCAGCTTGTGAGGGATGCCATGGTGGAGAATTTCCTTGGTGAAGCTCCATATTCATATCTTAACATGAGCCCAGAGAGAAAAAATATTCATTTCTCCTGGCTCTAGAAAAAAAATTACTGTGAACGACTGACTGGCTCATTTTAGGTCATGTGCCTGTCCTTGGCCTAAACCCAGATATAACTGCAAGGGTGACAAAGAACTTCAATCTGTCCAGTCTGGGTCACATGCCTTCCCCTATATCCTGCAGGGCTAGGTCAGCATCAGAGGAGGAGAGAAATGTTGTAGACCAAAAAAAATAAAATTGTCATTAGCCTACCTAATATTTATATACCCCTTTTGAGTTTACAAAGTGTTCTTATACGATTCTTGTCTTTTGAGTCTCAACCATCCTGTGAAGAGAGCAGATCAAGTATTACTAAAGAAACAATGGTGGATTAAGATGGTCATAAGTTCTCTATCACTCTGTTGAGAGATGGAGTTCATATTCCTTTTACTTGGATCTGAGCTGGTCCTGTGATACTTAACACATAAAATGTGGGAGAACTTATTACAACTTCTCCTCAGCCTCATCTTCCAGAGCACTTGCAATTCCACTTTCTCTGGGAATGCTCACTCTTAGGACACTCCCTCTCAAAACCTAGCCACCAGAGACTGAGATGTCCAATCCAGATGGAAAGGGCACAGGTAAACACTCCAGTCAACAGTTTCAGCTAAGCTCTCAGCTAACAGAAAACATCAACTGCTGGCCAAAATGAATGAGCCATTTTGGACATTCCAGGGTGGTTTGATTGGCAGCAATACAGAAACAAATCAGAAACTAAAGCTCATTGGTTTAAGGTTTCAGTTAGAAAATATCAGAGGTGTAATGCTAAGTCAGATGGTCTGACTCAAGCTCATGAGGGTTTCTTACATTCTTTTTTGTTTGCTATTAAAAACAGAACAAGCTTAAATTCAGAATGTCCATTTGTAGAATTTTTTCCCAGGATGCCAGCTGGGGAAGTGGAGCATATATTTTCTTCATTTGTTCAGCTGTTGAACAGTACTGAGAAGCTCTATATGTCAGATAACTAAGCAAAATGCACTCCTGGTTCTCAGAGGGCTTGAAGTCTAATCAACAAGGAGCTTCACAAACAGCTCATTTCAATAAGAACTCACAATGTCATGGTGGGAATAGTGCAGGGTGCTTCTGGCAGCCATGGCTGGGTGTTAGCCAAGCCCAAGGCATGAAATAATAGCTTTATTTTTGTTGGGTATAAAAGGGTATCTCTGAATCTGTGTTGAGGAGGTTGAAGATATGTTTTAAATAAATACAATTATCCATCAGGATAAATGTGACAGAAATGGTGAAGGGAGGCAGGGAAGAACTGAAATATTTGTTTGGGAAGAATCATGAAGTCTAATCTTCATTTAACATGTATTCTTGGTGAAGTCACTGACTCTCTGTTTCTTAGTCTGCAAATGCAAGGTGAGATCACAGCATTCCTTTGTTAGCTGCTTAAAAGTTCCTTTCTTCAACACTCTGTCTTTATGTTTGGTGCTCCTTAGGTTGGTCCTTAGTTTATTGCTTTCTCACTCCACAAATTATCCTTAAGTGATCCTGTGCTTTTGTTATTATTCATATGACAATGAACCCCCTGTATACCTAGCCTAAATCTTTCTGAGGGCTCTTTCCCAAAGCATTTGTTTATTTGTTTCACATCACTGGATGTTCCACAGGTATCTGAAATTCAAAATGTGCAGACCTCTTGTTACGGCTTGTATAGATGTCCCCCCCCCAAAGCCTCATGGGATCATAGGTGGAGCTTTTTGGAGGTGGCTGGATCGAGGGTGTGTGATACTGTGATCAAGGATGGGGTTAAGGGTGTGAGTGCCACCCACCCTAAGAGATAGAAAATGGGCTGATGTGGTTATTGCTGGTCACTTGCTTGCTGCTTGCTGCCTGCCCTGCTTTGCCATGATCTGTTTATCCTCTGCAATGCCCCCATGCTATGTCGCCCTGCCTTTCAGGAAACTATGAACTGAAACCTCTACAACTGTGAGCCAAATAAAACTTTCCTCCCTTAACTTGTGGGTGTTGAGTATTTTGTCTCAGCAAAGAGAAAAAGTAACTAAGACACCTCTCCACATACTATTACTTCCTGATCTCTTCCTTGAGAATCAAGAATCAACACTGCTGTCCAAGCTAATGACTTGTAATATTGACTTTATTCTCTTTTCCCTCACTCTCAAATCCAACTGTTTTTCAAATACTGCTAATTGTGCATACCAAAAACTTATGGAATTCATCTTTTTATATAGATATCCCCCAAATACTTCAAATTCAAAATATTCAAAGCTGAACTTCATACTTCTCAATTTGCTCTTCTTCCCGTGTTCTACCAGGATATTATCTCCATCACTCAGTTGCCTCTCACAACCATATAATCACCAATTCCTGATATTTGACCTCCTATTTGACTTTTCAATCTAACCACTTCTCTCCATCCTCAATACTATTTAATTTCCCACAGTACTTTAATCAGTTATATTGCCTTCTGACCTCTTCACAATGCAGCCAAACCTCCCATCCTCACCCTCATTTTCTAATTCTTTGATTCCTAATATGTTTTACCCTGTAGTCTGTGAAATCTAGATGAGTAATAATGCATTTAACCTTGTCTCTCTTGTGCCTGGCACAGAACACCTGGCAATAACAGATGCACAATAAATACTGTACTGTATGAACCTGTGCTCACTCTCTGATTATAGGTTACTTATAGCATGTAAGTCCGTGCCATGCTCTGGATGCGCAATACCTCTAGAGGTACAGAGTAACATGATAGGACTCATGTTCTTAAGAGCTGCAAGCCTTGACTAAAAGTTATCACTTAATGCACATAATAGGATCAATGAATTTTATTGTCAATACATAAAAGGATGTAGGGCTCAAGACATCTTTCATGATGGGATCTTAAAACTAAAGTAACCTTCATGGCTCCTGGCAAACATCTTCCCCTTCGTAGAGCTGTAAAAGAAGCACAACTCCAGAGACGAAGTAAATCTCAAAGCACTGGCAAGTACGAGAAACAATAGACGTCTAAGTAGTGCTTTTGCGCGTGCGCCAGGCTTTCCAGCAGCGCGGCCTTCCGGGGGGACCAGAAAGAGGCGGGACCAGGCCGATTCCCGCGGTTTGGTCGCGCCATTGGCGGACGGTTTGAATGACGGAAGTGACGAGAGATCGGTGCAGGCCGCCGCGCAGGCGTACAAATGGTTGTTGGGAAGCTGAGCAACCGGGTCTACTGGGGTTTCTTTCTCTGAATTACAACGCCTGACCCTGGCTTTCGGGTTCCCAGGTGAGTGACGAGAGCATAGGCGCCCTGAGGCCCAGGAAATGGGAGTGTGCCCGGAAGAAAGGGGGTCCCGGAAGGTGGCCTGGTCTGCGCCCCTCTGGCCTTGGCTGGCTGAAGGCCCTGGCCCTGGCTGCAATCGGCGGGCGGCTGTGACGAGCGCCGGTCAGGTGATGCATCCAGACTGGACCCCCCCCCCCCCCCCTCGAGCGGGTGGGCTTGCGTGCACCCCCGTGGCCGGTCGCGCGGGCCTCTCCTGCATCCTCCCGGTCCCTGAGCTTCCACGTTGGGGGCGGCGTGAGGATCGCGGCTGCAAACGCGACTCCAAGTCACCCGAGAATGTGGCCAGGAACCCTGTAGACTCTTAAGATCCTTGCCTGGAGACCTTCTTGCAAAGAGCGAACTCTCTTGGGGTCCGCCACTGTTAATTTCTCTGGTATTAAGTTCTTTGACAAACTCAGCTCTTAGAAGTGTCAAGTGAGTCTTTTAATACTTAAATTGTGTTTGGCAGTTTCATTATGATTAAATCACATAATCAGAACAATCTGTTGGGGTAGATATTACTCCATTTATATAGATTAAGAAAACGAGACCAAAATGACTCAAGTAACTTGACTTCCTGCAAAGTGGAAGTGTCGAGTCTTGAATGCACATTATCTGAGTCTAGTGTCAATTTTGTGATAACCATGTGTCATGTATGGTTTAACCCTCAGGATGCAATCTTTCGAAATATGTAATATCATCTCCCTTATCAGGTAGTAATAAAACGTAAAATTAAACAACCCACATGTATAGGAATAAGTAATTTAATAAGTGGAGCAGCAAAGGATACTTCCTTAGGTAGTTTTCCTATTGATAGGTATAGAAGGAATAATAGAAATGCAAAATAACATTTGCTAAACAACACAGCAATTGGTCAGACAACAGTTGTGAGTATATGCTAAGTGGGCAAAAGTATGATGAGAAACATAGTATTTGTGTTGCCTTTACTATCCATCCATCAGATGCTTATGAAGAGAAATGTAGTAGCTACCATAGAGAAAGCTGGTAAGATGCGTCTTAATGAAGTGAACAAACTTTCACCAGTAGTAGACATACTGACATCATTTACCTCTTGATATGATGCTCTGAGAAGAGTACATCTTCACTTCAGTGGAGTTCTTGGTGGAAGTACTAACCTCAGCCCAGTACAAGAAAAAATTAGATAAATTCAAATTAGATAAATTCAGCTGTTCTGAATAAAGAACTAGCCTGTATTTTTTTTTTAAGTGTCAGAGTCTTGAAATGAAAGACTGAGGAACTGTCCTGTATTAGAAAAGACATGGTCATGAGATTGTTTATTAAATGGAGTTACACTTTTTTGACATCAGAGTCCTGTTGAAGTTAGTAGAAATGACTGTGTGTACCTGGGTGTAATCCTTTATGTGAATTAACTGACTGAATGTGTCGTTCAGTCAACACACTGAATACCTACATAGGTGTGAGACATTGTTTTTAGAATTTGGGCAAAGAACAGTGAATGAGACCATACTTTTCTTCACTGAGACTACATTCTAATAGAGAATTCACTGGGAAGCTATGAGATCCTATTAACCCCACAGTCTCCTGGCCTTATTTTATTTTCACCTGATTAAAAATAGTATTCATTCATAGTATGTGAATAATTCTTATTATATTTACTTGAATATTACAATTTGTAAAAACCATAGCTACCATCTTCAATTGTTAGTAATCTATCTACAAAGAACAAACTGTAATTGAAAATCTAGTGGCGATAGTACCAAGATGGCATGAAATTAGTCCCTATGTAAAGGTACAGATAATATACATGACAGGTGGGCAAGTCAGGAATGAATGTGTAGAACAGGAACTACTAGAGGACTCCTTAATGAAGGCAGTGTGGCTTAAGTTAACTTCATAGAGATGTACGTATCCAGTAATGAAGTTTGCCTGCCTGGTCATTGTGGAAAGACCTGAGAAATACCGACTCATCTCAGATAAAATTATGGTTGTGTATTGATGTGAAGTATATAATCTTTGGATATGATAGTAATAGGAACAAGTGATATCAGAATTACGTGAGAAGAGTTTTCAGAATATACAAACTCTAGAATTTTTTTTTTTTGGTACTGGGGATCGAACTCGGGTCCTTGTTGTGCTAGGGAGGCAGGCAGTGGAACCACTGAGCTAAATCTGCGGCCCCCAAACTCTAGATTTCTTTCCATTCCTACCTACCATACTCCCCCAGATAGGAGCATGTTAAAATCTAGTGTAAAAGTACCAGTAGAAGAATCACTTGATACATCCAAAAAAATTTATTTTAGAAGGGTTTTTTTTTTTTAAGTCATTCATTTAAAAATCAAACAGTTGCAGTTATTGAAGGAGCGTTTACTATAGTGTACCAGAGACCTCTGCAGTAGGTTCCAGTCTCCTGCTCAGTGTATGAGACAAGGTTGAAGAAAGACTCAAAGACACAATTAAAGAAAAAAGAGGGAGTCCAAGCCACTGATTTTTATGGATAAAAATGTGGGGTAAAGGGGAACTATGCATAAGGATTTATAGTAGCTTATAATGAATAAATTGGATATTTGACTATTTGCATGTATATACACCTTTAAATGTCAAAAGTTTTAATATGAATTTTTACAACTTTAATTTTTGCTAATCTATTTCAATGGTTCATGTCTTTATAGACTTTTTTTAGTTTCAGATCCTTTTAATGTAAATTACACAGAAATGAAGAGAAAAGTAGTGAATGCTGGCAAGCTGAGATTGAGTCCTAATGAGGAAGCCTTTGTTTTGAGGGAAGATTATGAAAGAAGACGAAAACTAAGATTGCTACAGGTATGACTTATTTGGAATGAAGTTTTAATTGTATTCTCCAAATCACTTGTACTTTTTTTTTAGAATGTTCTAAAAGAAATGTTTCATTTGAAAACCTTTTCTGGCTGCATAGGAGCCCTAGTTTTTATGTAAACTAGGTTTGGAACATTTGAAAAATAGAGTGAAATGGAAATTAAGTTGGAAGAGAATGGAGGATAGGTATTATTTGACTTTAAGTCTTTAAATATATTTTTTTAGTATCTGTGCTGCCGAATAGAGCATATATACTTGAAAATATTTTTAAATGGTCTGTAATACATGAATATTAGAAAAGGAAGTTTAGAATGACTTTCAAGAAAACTTATTGGAAAGAATATTAGTTTCTGAGACAAATTTACTAGGAAGTTATAGATTGTTTTCTAACAAAAATGAGAGAGTTAAAGTCTTTGTGAAACATGTTTCAAGTGTTGTTCTGTCTGGAATTGAAGACAGTATATGGCAGAAATGGGATTCTCATCTGGCCCTACCTGTACTCCTCTGGGCTATGCATTTTTGAATCATGTTTACCATTTTAGCATTTTATACGTTATTAGGGTGATATAGTGCCACTAGGAGTTTAGGGGAACAGAAAAATTAATCAGGTAGTCTTGAGGTCTGGGGTTTTTTTTGTTTTGTTTGCAGCGCTGAGGATCTAACCTAGGACTCTACATGTACTAGACACTCTACCACTGAGCTATATCCTCAGCCTGAGATTCTTATTTTTTCTATATTACTTGGATAATTTTGCTTTACATAGTTCTTATCTAATATAAGGTAAATATTCAGAAGACTTGATAGACATGAATAGAATGCATTTGAGTTTTTGTTTCCAAATAACTTTTCAAAAAAGTTTAAGCTTCCTTCCATATAATCCATTAAATATTCTTCAGGTTCGAGAACAAGAAAGGGATATTGCCTTACGGATTAGAGAAGACATAAAGCAGAGGAGAAATCAGCAATTTGCTCGTTTGGCAGAGGAGCTAAGGGCAGAATGGGAAGAATCACAAACTCAAAAAATACAGAACTTGGAAAAACTGTATTTAGCAAGTTTAAAAAATATGGGAGAGGGACATCGACAGGCCAAAGAAAATGTGAGTGAGAGTTATTAGACTACCTGATTGTAACAGTAATAGTAGTAAAAATAAATTATTTTTGTTGAATTCTTGTATAAAAAAGTATTTTTGTATATAGAATTTGTTTTGGGCTGAGCTTTTTTTTTGTCAATTTAACATAAATTGAGAATAATAGTATATTCATTTCCTAGTAATTCAGCCAAGTAAAATTTCTCTCCCTATAATATTTAAATTAGCATTATCCTCTTCTAGTTCTTGTTTACCTACATAAATCAAGTAACTTTTTAAGTGATTGTCTCAAACATTTTGGACAGATTCAGCAGGGTGAATTCAAATTTCCCATTTCAGCTTCATTCCTAATACCTCTGAACATATATATATATATATATATTTTTTTTTTTTTCTTCCTTTGTTGACTTCCAGGAAGGCAAAGTGGAACTTAACTCAGGATTTAAAACTGCTCCCCGCCTTATTTTGATTTGTTTATTGTGATTTATGCTTAGAAAATTGTAGTTTGCAGTCCCAGACTCAAACAGTAAACAGACTGGTTCCAAGGAAAATAAACCTTTGCTAACAAGTTAGGGAAAAAAATGTCTAAACAATATGGCAGCCTGTTTCTTTGTCCTGGTTTTAGTTTATATCTGTGTGTATCGCCATTAACTTACTGCTTGAGTGCCGTTTTACCCAAACTTCAGTCACTGATCTCATGAGAAAACTGTCATGATTTTTGCTATAGCTGGAAAGCTACTGGAATCACTATGTATGTGACATTTTAATTTTAATTAAATGGATTCATTTATTACTTAACAGTGTCCTAAATAGTTTTATGTCCTATTTTTTAAATAATAATATTAAGTAATTACATTGATTCTGTGTGTTTTGGCCCTCCTGATATATTGTTCAAGGTACCATTACCACACTTTGAGAAATACTGCTGTAGTATGTAAAAAGAGCTGACAAAATTGAAAAGTCATTCCTGTTCTGACATCAAATAAGATGCATTTCTATTAATCTTGTTCAACTTGACATTTTAAGTAATATACATTTTTAGGAACCTGATTTGGATGCTCTGGCACGGCAAACAGCAGAAAGGAAGAGAAAAGCAGAAATGAGGCATAAAGAGGCCTTGAAAATGCAGAAAAATCAAAACGAAATACTAACGAAACAAAAAAACTGGTAACGTAATCATTTTCATCACATTCCCAACTGAAATTAACAAGGCTGTAAGTAGAGGATCCATAGCACACTGTATAAGTAGATATTATATAGAAGTCATATAGTATATCCATTGCATTTTGTTAAACTGGATTTAAAAATAATACAAGAGGGAGTATTATTGCTAAGATGAACTAATAACGGATGACCTTTCTCTTCCAGTTGGATTCTGTTTATTCTGAGGTTAGCAGCAATGACTAAATTTCTGAAGCAGTGTGTAGACAGTATTTGTGTATCAAGCAAAACCTGTCTTTTACATAAGAAAAAAAATTAATGTAATTCAGAACATTAAAAGAGGTTGTAGACTCTGGAAGTCATTAATATTTTTTGTATGGTATAATACTTACTGTGCCTCATACTGCTCACTAGTGGTCATTTTGTATAGTGGCCCATCTCTTTCAGCATTTCTACTTTTTGACACTAAACTATACTAAAAAAACATTAGATGTTTCTGGGTTGGTCTCCACTATATCTCTTTCAATTGGTAAATATTTTCTTACATTATGTCCACTGTATATAGATTTTTTTTTTTTTTTTTTGGTACGAGGGATTGAGCCCACAGTGCTCACACTGAGCCACATTCCCAGCCCCTCCCCTTACCTTTTTTAATTTTCTATTTTTTATTTTGAGGTGGTGTCTCAATAAGTTGTCCAGGCTGCCCTTGAACTTGTGATTCTCCTGCTTCAGCCTCCCACAGTGCTGACATTGCAGGCATGCACCACCATGCTCAGCTTAGACTCTTTTTATTAAATTATAGAGTGTGTTTGTGGGATCAGACTGGAGGACTTCTAGAGATTCCTTGGCCTTTGTGTTTTAACCCTAAGAAATTACCTGAAAGATTAAGTGATGACATTTCTTGTTTTTAAGGCGTATAAAAGCTCGGAAGGAAGCATTGCTTGTAGAAAAAGAGAGGTCTGCCAAAATTACAAGTTTGCCTCCTCCTCCTCCTGCTCCTTTTGAGGTAAATTACTTAGAACTTTGAGAGAAACTGGGTTATGACAACTTTATTATTAAACTTCAGTGGAGGACAAAGTAATTATTGTTTGAACTTAATTTTTAATTACATAAGTAATGCATGAGTAAATCTGGAATACTTTGAATCTTAGCTATCATTTCGCCCATGAATCATTTAGTATGTATTTCTAATATATAAGGATTTTAGGAAAAAAACCCAAAAAAACAGTAGTTGCTTGCCATGGTTGTACATGCCAGTAATTCCAGCACTCTGGGAGGGTGAGGCAGGGGATTTGCAAGTTCTAGCCCAGACTGTGCAGTTTAGCAGGATCCTATTTAAAAAAAAAAAAAAAAAAAAGACTGGGGATGCTGCTAAGTGCAAAAGCCCTAGATTCAATTCCCAGGATTGAAAATAATGATAGCAGTAATACTAATATTTTCCCCAGTATTGTCTTTTTTTTTTTTTTTTTTTGGTACCAGGGATCGAACTCAGGACCTTGCACTTGCCAGGCAGGTGCTGGAACCACTGAGCTAAATCCCCGGCCCCGTATTGTCTTAATCCCAGTATGTGTTCAGTTTCCCCATGGTCTCAGAAAAAACTTTTCGTTTGAAAAACTATAATAGTTTTAGCTTTTAAAAGCTGTTTATAATTCTGCCTTTTTATTTTCTCTCACTACAAATATTCACCATTTTCTAAGAAATTAAAATTCAGAGCTGGGCATGTTGGTGCATGCCTATGATTCCAGCACCCAGGAGGCTGAGGCAGGAGGATCGATGCGAGTTCAAGGCCAGCCTGGGCTACATAGTGAGTTCAGGGCCATCCTGAACTACAAAGGGAGACCCTGCTTCAAACCAACCCCCCCCACCCCGGTCAATAAAAGAAATTAAAGTTCAGATAAATTTAAGAACCTTGGGGCTGGGGCTGAAGCTCAGCAGCACCTGCCCAGGAAGCCCAGGGTCCTGAGTTCCATCCCTGGTACCAGAAAAACAAAATTTAAGAACCTTACTCAAAATGATAAGGTAATGAGAAAGGTTTGTTTCTGGGAGTAAAATGTGTACGTTTGTGATTAGAGCTAATTTTTAAGAAAATATTTACTAAGTAAAGTGGAATCTGATTTTAATTTTAAAAAGTATGGTGTCTCATAATTAGCTTGTGGTTGTTGAAATGGCTTTTAAATGTTTATCAAAATTATAGTTATTTTTATCTTTAAAGTTTAGAAATAAAAAACATACAAATATAGGATATCTTAGTTATATATGAAAGGATGTTTTATGAATATATGATCAGAATAAGTACCAGATATTCTCTTACATCTTACATTTTGTCAGCCTTCTTGCTTTTATATTACTCCATCTGCCATAAAATATTTGATACAAGATTCAGGTGGAAGAGTCATATTTCACTCACTCCCTCAGTACCATCTGAGATGATAAAAGGCAGGCAGTATTTTATCCATAATGCCTTTTGATTACCTTTGTCATAATTCTAATGTTCATAAAAGCTAAGATCAAAAATTTATAAAAATCAAACAAAATACTGTCTGTGTAAGTGCTTTTGTAGGTATGAATTATACATAAATATGCAGTCTTTTTCTTTCAACTTCTTATGAAAAAAGTTAAGAGCCATGCATGGGACATGCCTACTATAATCCCCATACTCAGAGCCTGAGGTGAGGTCAGTCTGGACTATATAGCAGGACCCTGTTTCAAAAAATCAAACAAAAAGGCTGGAGATGTAGCTCAGTGGCATAGCACCTGCCTGGTAAGTGCAAGGCCCTGAGTTCTATTTCCCGTACAAAAAAAGACAAAAACAAAAAATCAAATAGAAAAACTAGACATGGTGGCTCATACCTTTAATTCCGGAAGTGTGGGAGCCTGAAGCAGGAGGATCACAAGGTCTAGTCCAGTCTGGAAACTTAGTGACTTAGTGATACCATGTCTCAAAAGAAATAAGGGCTGTGGATGTAGCTCATTGTAAAGGCCCTGGGTTCAGTGCCAGTCATCGGGAAAAAATGGACAGGACAGTGCGTGTTTTTCCTATAAATACAGTAAAGTAATTGTAATTTGATATGACATATCCTGTAAGCACTTACTTTATTCAGCAGATTTAAAAATGAAATGTCTCAGAGCTGGGGATGTAGCTCAGTAGTAGACCGTTTGCCTTGCATGTGTGAGTTCAGTCCCCAGTATGGGCAGATAAAATCTAGAGCAAAAACAATGTCTTTTTAAGTAACTTAAGAAGTTCAAGTAAACTTCTTAACTGAGGTAAGAGAGACTGATTACATTAAAGGCACCTAGGCCCAGGATTTAGCTCATTGGCCCAGCACTTGCCTTACAAGCACAAGATCCTGAGTTCAATCCCTGGTACCTCGAGAAAAAAAAAAGGTTCCTAGAAGATATTTTGAAGTACTACTGGATTTGGTACTTTCACTAAACTTTAAATAACAGCTCTGGAAAAAAGAGATTTATTTCATTGTGAGCAGAATTTAGCTTCTCTCAAGTGAAGTTACTGATTGTTTTAATCCGTTTTCTGTTGCCAATAATACAGTACCACAGACCCGGTAAATCATTAAGAAAAGTGATATATTTTGGCTTGCATTTCTGTTCCAAAGGGGCAGGGCTGCATTTGGTGATGGCCTTGCTGGCAGAGTCCCAAGCTGATAATGGACATCACGTGGCCAGAAATAGCATGTGTGAGAGACCAAGCCATACTGGCTTTTATTGCACTTATTCTGGAAATAACTCATAGAGCCAGTAGTCTATTAATCACTTGAAAGGATGAATTCATTCATGAGTTGATGTTCCAAAGGTCCCACTGGGACCCATTTCTTAATATCTCATAATGGAGATTAAATTTCAAACTAAGTTTTGGAGAGGACAAACCGCAACACTATAAAATGCAAAAAATATTTGGATCCAGCTCTAAGTGAAAATTAATGCCTTTAACCTAAACTATGTATTTTTTAATATTCCATTTTCCAGAACATTGAAGTAAAAAGAATTTCCTCAGTGAAAACCAGCAGTTCTACCTATCATCATATTTCCACTTTTGTGAATAGACAGATGGAAACAAAGCAGGTGATTGACTCATTGTTTGTTCATACTTTCACCTTATTGTTTCTGTGTTCACTGAATTGAGTTATATTTTGGTTCCATGTTTGGTGTTGTCAGATTGCAAAATTTGAACAGTCCTACTAAACATCCCAGGTAATAGTGATCAAAAATCTCTTAAATATGTTTTGGATATTTTCATGTCAAATATGATATTCTTATATGAATGGAAGTAGATGGCTATTTAAATAGCTATCTTTTAAAATAGTAGATTTTGGTGGGCATGGTGGTGTAATCCTAGTACTCGGGGGGCTGAGGCAGGAGGATCGCCATGAGTTCAAGGCCAGCCTGAACTACATATCAAGACCCTGACCCAGAAACACAAAGAGTAGATTTTAAGTCAGGTGTGGTGGCATGTGCATGTAATCCCAGCACTCAGGAAGTTGAGGCAGGAGGATTGCCATAAATTCAAGGTCAGCCTGGGCTGCATAGTGAGTTCAAGACCAGCCTAAATTACATAGGAAGACCTTGTCTCAAAAAAACAAAATAGTAGAGGCCGGGGATTTAGCTCAGTGGTTCTGCTGCCTGCCTCACAAGCCCAAGGTTCTGAGTTTGATCTCTGGTACCAAAAAAAAAAAAAAACCTCAAAATAGTAGATTTTAAAACTTTACCATAAAGTAATATGTTCTCTGTGAAAATTGTAGAACTATGCACATAAGCATAAACTAGGAAAAACACCAATGATTCTGTCACCAAAGGGTAATAAGGTTAATAATTTAATGAATTTATATTAATCTTTTTATATATAAACATCTCTACATACTTTTCAAAATGTGTTTTTTAAAAGCTACTTAATATTTCATCAGAGAATTAACCTTTCTCGTAGCTTTTTTACTTATGTAAATAGTGTAAGTATAGTAATCTTATACATTTATCTTCATATCTCTAGTTCTATGTTAAGAATAGATTCTGAGAAATTTTGGGTTCCAACTGTTAACATTTGATACACAACATTAAATTGCCTTTAAAAAGTATCAACAACGTGTGAGAATAGCTGTCCTGTCATATATTTGTCTGTTAAGGTTTTTAAACTATTGCTAGTCTTAAGAGTAACAAATGATATACCTTTATGAAATTTGCTATTTCTTTGTAACAGTAGGTTTTAATATTTTTCATGTTATTTATTTGGCTAATAGGAAAATAAATGATAAATATAGATTTGTGTGGAGCATGGAATGCAACAGATACAACATTGTGGTTGACTACATAATAGCAGATGTTAAAAATCAGTAAACAGTCAGTATAAAAGATGAATGTCATCATCATAGAATGAGCCTTTAAGATTCAAGACTAAACCTGAGGGCCGGGGGATTTAGCTCAGTGGTTTCGCGGCCTGCCGCGCAAGCGCAAGGACCCGAGTTTAATCCCCGGTACCAATAAAAAAAAAGACTAAATCTGAGATTTATTTAAAATTGTATAGTATTAGAATTTTACTATTAAGATAGAGGAATTATAACTTCAAATTGTTGCTAATTTGTTCTTTTGGTTAATATACTGTATTTCTGCAATATTAAATACATGTTACCTTCCAACTAAGATTGATGAAGAAAGGTCTTTTTTTTACTTGTCTTTATCAGTATAGGGCAGTGATGGTGACCCTTTTAGAGCTTTCAATGATAACCAACAGCCGGCTGTGGCACATGTGCCATAGGTTTGTCACCACTGCTGTAGGGTATTGGCTGGCCTTGAACTTGGTGATCCTTCTGCCTCAGCCCAAGTGCTGGGATTATGGGCTTGTACCACCACAGCTGGTAACTAGAATATTTTGTACTAATTTAAAGAAGATGCTTTCTGTATATTTTCTGGAGCAGATTCATGATTTTACAGTTTTTATTCTGATATATTATTTTTTGCTTTACTGCGTCACTTAAGTAAAATCTGTCCATAAATCTTGGATTTACAAGGTGACAAAAAGCGCTTTCAAGATAAAATTATTTCTGAGCTGGATATGGTGGCACATGTCTGTAATCCTGGCAGTTTGGGAGGCTGAGGTAGAAGGATTGCAGATTTGAGGCCAACTTAAACAGTTTATCAAGATCCTGTTTTAAAATCTACAACAAAATTAAAAAGGGCTGGAGTGTAGTTAAGTGGTATAATGCCCTTGGGTTCAACCCTCGTACTGTAAACCAAAACCGAAACAAAACAACCTCTGAATTTTTATCTGCATCTCAGCTTATATCACATACACAGTAATTTAGCATCTTCCCTGTAGTAGAATGATACATAATTGTATACAACAAGTATCTCTTAAAAATACTCACATTCTTGACTTACATGTTTGGGTATTTTTCTTTGACAGCTTTTTGTAAATGGACTACTTTTGTTTGTTTAGGCTTTTTAACATGTAAGGATTGGTATCACAATTTTTGTTTTTTTTAACCATTCTGAAAAAGTAGTTCCAAAATATTTTGTATGTCACTGTTTGTCTTTTGCTGAAGAAGAATGATGACAGTAGCCTGCTATAGTCCTACTTTGATCAGTAATTCTCTACGTTATGTTTTGCTGCCTTGACTTTCAGTATATTCCACAAACAAAGCATCATATGCCTGAAAGTCCCACATTACTGGTGGCCTTCATGTTTTCTTTCCTTTACTGATGACAGTTGGGTAGTGGTTTTTTAAAAATGGATGTTTGAGTCTAGAAATACTTGTCTAACCTGATCTACTATACTGTTTACTGTGAGACCCTGAAATGTCTACAGAAAAATGAAACAGTTAAAGTCATTATCAGTTTGCTACACTATCATATTTCAAAAGGCTTCTGTCCAAGTAACTGAACAAAATGCAGATGTATATTTAATAATATCACATTTGAGAACTGCAAAAATGAGTCCATGAAAAAGTTTTTCAGAAGCGTATTTTCTAAAATATTTTTTTCTCACTAGGATTCATAGTTTTTGCAAATTTTACATCTTTCATCTCCAGCTACTAAAAATGAACTCTAACAATTATTGCAATCTGGTTTTTGTTTTTTAATTAATTAATCTATTTGTGGTACTGGGAATTCAACTCAGGGCCTTCACACTGCAGGCTGTGTCCAGCCTACACTACAAAGTGAGACCCCGTCTGAAAAAACAACAAAAATTGATACTCTGCTTTTAATTTATCCTATAAAGTCATGAAGAATTCCTTAGCAACTTTTTCTTGAAAACTTCATGGCCTAAATGGAAGAATAGTTTTTAACGGTTATTTTGTTTAATGTTATGTATGTTAATATACTAAATAATTTTGTGTTGATTATAATTTTCATTTCATCTAGCCTTTTTTGTTTTGCCTGGTTTTATTTAGATTTGTTTAAATATTTACTGGCTTAAAAGAAATATTTTTAATAAACTTTTAGCTAGTATACTCTGAATAATGATAGATCTCTTTACCTATTTATTTCACTACTTGGGTTTTTAATCTTACATATAAAGTCAGTAGTTTTTATTATCTGTATTGTTTTAACTGAATGTTAGAATTTTGGCATATAAAATATATGACTTTCACTCCTGGTTACCTTTAAGATGATTTAAATTGAAAGTGAATGTTTAGATAGTAAGAGTAAATCCAAGTTGTATTACTATTGTTACCTTAGTAAGATATGATGACTGACTATACAATAACATAATCATTGGTTATGCATAAGATCTAGGAAGCCAGAATTTATATTAAAGTAGGTATTTTGGCCTTACTCATACTGAAACCAAGCACCAGTTGTTGGTTAAAAACCAAAGAGGGCCAGGGATTTAGCTCAGTAGTGCCACCGGCTGCCTCGCAAGTGCAAGGTCCAGAGTTTGATCCCTGGTACCAAAAAAAAGAGAAAATAAAAAAAAGCAGACAAACCTTTGTGTTCCTGTAGATTACCTACATGACCTTAGATGCTTGCATTTTCTTTACTGTCTTTGAGGGTATTTACCAATGTGTTTGCATTAGTAAAACCTGATCTGGTTTGAAATGAGCAATTTATAAAACTTTGCTAACTTTGCTAATTTGATCTTTTTATAGACACATGCTGTTGATAATTGTGGGCATTAACAAATTTAACTCCTTTCCATATAATTATGTCTATATAAGTAGAAAACATGGTTTTAAAGTTGTTTTTCTTTTTAGTGTTTTTTTTCTATACTTTTTTGGAAAATTATCTAAAATATTACTGATTGACTGCTAGCCAGATGCTCATTTGGCTGCTGAAGAAGAAGCTAAACGATTGGAAGAGCTGCAAAAACAGGCAGCACAAGAGAGACTGGACCAGTTTGAAAAGGCACATGTACGGGGTTTCCAAGCCATGAAAAAGATCCACTTGGCCCAAGTAAGAATTAAATTCTACCTGTGCCGACTACCGATAGGCTTACTGATAGCATTGCAGAACTAATTAGTGAATGGGCACAAAGTAGAGGATGTGAAAATGTTACATATATTCTTTGTTCCTATGATTTCAAGTTTTCCAACTTCCTTTGCCCCTCCTCTTTCAGATTGGATTATTCTGTTCTTACAGTGTGTTGTTAGTCTTAAATTTTACTGATGAATTTTTTCAGAATCCTAGTCCAAAAATGGTATGAGATTGATCATTTCTAATTTAATTGCTGTGTTTGGATTGCATTTGTGCTCTTTAGATTTGAGGATTCACTTCCTATGTATTTGTGGAACAAAGCATTTACTGGCTTTGCAGTATATTGATGCAAAGGTAAAGATATGATCTTTGCTAGTGAGTAGCTTTGAAAAAGTGACTCTTGTAGACCTGAAAAATACATAGTTTTAGCCTTACTTCTGTCATGCTTTGTTCAGTTAGTGTTTATTCTTAATCACAGCATGAAAGTGATTCATCTTGTTACAGGTCTCATTTTTATTTTCTGAATTTTAAACATTCACTTTAGGAATGAGTTTTTAAGTGTTTCTGTGGAAATCAAATGCTTGTATTAGGAAATTTCATTTGTATACCCTGAATGAAGTTATGACCTCTCTTAATTTTTGACTTTTGTAAACTAAAAGTGAATTATAATTAAAATAACTGATATTCTGAATTTATTAGTAATTAAGGTTTAAACCATAGGAAAAAATGCACATGAAAAGCAGTCATAAATTGAACACATTCTTCCATAAAAGGAGTAGTGTTTAGTGGGTATGAAAGTGTACTCCACAGACATTTGTCTGGATTTACCTCTCTTCTTTACTAGTTTGCTGTTTGATTATAGGCAAGTTATGTCATCCCCCTGAGTTCTGTTTCATCATTGGTTTTATCAGCATTAATGGGTTTAGTAAAGCCCTTAGAAATGTATGTGGAATAAGCTTATAGTAAATGTTAGTGGTATGGTCATTGTTATTATAAATAATACAAGTAGAGTAACATGCCCAAACTTTCAGTGAGCTAGAATAATACACTTATTCATGTAACACTGCAGTTAATTTGGTGAGATGAATCTTAATATAAATGAAATGAATTTGTTCATAATTTGATTCTGTTTCAGAGCATGACCAAAAAAAATTCATCTCCAAATGGCAAAAAAATTCATCTCCAAATGGCAAAATATTTAAGATACACAAAAGAACAAGTAGTGTGTTTATCACTTGACAAACGTCGAGGCTCTTTTGACTTACTGTATACTTAATGTTTCTTACAGAAGAATGGTCATCGTCATCAAAAGCTACCTAATCTCTCTGCTAATAGATCTCCTTTTCCCTGTCTGAACCTTTATGTTGCAGACCCTGTTACTGTGTGAGACTATTTCCCCCTGTGGTCTGTTGTAACTAGTATTTAGCCTCCATCTGCCTTTGCAATTTTGTCTTCTTTCCTTACTCACCCTTGCTCTACATGCCCTACTGTTTTCTGAATTCCCCATGTCTTCATCACCACAGTTTTGTGCTCCAGTTATTTTTTCTTGTACTCTTACCTCACACACTTTATCTAGTTAAATCCTCATTCCAAGGACTGAAGAGTCTTTTTTCTCTTTACCCTCTACCACTAAAATTCAGTTATATAACCTCACTAAAATACTGCTTAAATTTTCATATTAGCCATGTTCTAATTTGAAGGGATACATGCAGTTCCCACCCTCCATCCCCCACCTTTTCTTGTGGTGCTGGGGATTAAGCCTAGGAGTTCTACATACTCAGAAAGCTCTGCACCAGCCTTGTAGATCCACTTTAATCCTGGAACTCATAAGAGTATGGAGTAGCCTGTAATCCCAGCACTTGTGAAGCTGAGTCAGGAGGATTGCCGTGAGTTTAAAGATAGCCTAACCTCCATAGTAAGTTCAAGGCCAGCCTGAACTACATAGCAAGACCCTGTCTCAAAAAAAAGTATGGAGTAACAAGAAATATCTGTTGAATCAGTCACTGTGGTTCTTAGTGCTTACCTGAGACAGGTATATGAAGAACTGGACCACAGTACATTCCAGGAGCCATGGGAACTTAAATAGAAAGTATCTTCATAACTTTCTTTAGGAAGGAGAACTGCAGCTGGCCAACACTTTTGAAGCTTTATGGCCTAACCAGTACCTCCATTTCATAGTATTAACATGGTAATCTCACTGCTAGATGAGGGTTGAGAATTTTTCCCCCTACTACTTGTATTATCTGGGATTCAGCGAATATTTGTTGAATGGATAAACTAATTAATGTAATTTGTCTTGTAGCAGAACAAATGATAGAGAAAGGGAGAGGTACCTAGGCCCTGTCTCATGGTTTTCCCACTTTTCCTCACCATTACTATTACTGTCCAGTTTGACTCAGCTCTCATTAATCTCTTTATTCTTGAAGAATCAAGAGAAAATAATGAAAGAACTGAAACAGCTACAACAAGAAGACCTGGCACGTAGGAAACAGACTGTAGCACAAATGCCACCCCATCTAGTTGAACTTCCATATAAACGCAGTGAAATGAAAGAAGACTGGCAGAGAGAGCTGGAATTCGCATTTGAAGATATGTACAATGCAGACAGGAGTAAGATATTTTCAGTAGACTTTCAGCAGTGCTTTTAAATGCTTTGGTGGGAAAATATATTTGTAATGATTAAAGCAGTTTTTGTTTTAAAATGGGTTCTCAATTTGGAAGAGGCCCTCATATTTTAGATTTAGAAACTGTGATGGCCTTTGAAATTTTTATTATCAAATTCTTTTTAATCACTGGAATGGAAACATATCTCTATATTTCTTTATTAAGAGGTGAAAGGAAACCCGGTCTTGCATCTTGAACCAGAACCTTTGCCCACTGTGACTGATCAGACCCAAGATGAAGAACTGGACCTTTCAATGGACCAAGAAAATATAGGTGAAACTGAGAACCTTCCAGTGACAGAAGCTGAAATATGTTCTAATGAAATGGACGGTAAAACCCCTTCTAAACTGAATATTACAGTATTTCACGGACAAAAGTATTATTAATTAGCCAACAGTTAGGAAAATTCGGTCTCATTTAATTGCAAACAGTGACTGATACTAATTATAGTGGTGGCAGAAGGAAACAATATTTTAATATTTCCATCATTATAGTCTCATTTCACATACCTAAGAAGGAAGCTATATAGTCTGGAGATTTTTAGGTGAAGTTAGATGTTAAATTTGAACTCATGTGAAGGGTCAGCATTTATTTGTAGACTTCATCATTTCATCAGAAATCCAGTTTTGTTCCCTCACTACTAAGTATTGTGATGAACAGCACAGACTATGTCTTCCCTTCATCTCTGTCTCCCACATCCTGAACTTTTTCACTTGGCTGTCCCATAGACACCTAAAACAGTATCCAGCAAAAAAATTTTCATCATCTCTTGTGAAACCTACTATTCCTTCTTTATCTTGGTGATGATCCCTTACTCTATAGTTACCCAGCCCAAACCAGTAGAATTCAATTTACCTTTAACATTTCCCCCTCTTTTATTTCCGCATCTCCTTTAAGATCAAATCCTCTTCATTGAACTGATCTCTTTTTTTTCTCCTTATCTCTATGAGTATTGCCTTTTTAAAAAACCACTCAGGCTGTCTTAAAATCTGCATCCTTCACTGTAGAAGCAAGCAGCCCTTTAGGGTTCCAGCTTTATGTAGGTCTCCTGTTTGATCCTCTGTGGAGGCTCAAGGCTTTATCTTTTCCTTCTTCTTTGTCCACATGGCTATTCAGACAAGTATAAGGTACTGTGTTTTAGCTTTCACATAAATTTCATGAAAAATACTTTCAGTACTTACTTGCCTTTCTTCCAAGGTTCTCACTTAAACTTCACTTTTGACTCCTCCAGAATCTTTTCTTGCCATATCAGCAATGTCTTTAAAAGATGTTTTTATCAGCTTTTTAGTTATTTTGGTGAGGGCAGAAGGTGTCATTCAGATCTCTAGTTTGTCAGAATTGGAGGTCTAGCCTTGCCTAAAGGGACAGTTATTTTTCAGCTCTGGCTGATTCCTTTTAGAATTGCTGGCTTGGTATTGCCAAGTCTTGATTCTTTTTCTTAAAAACCTAGGAAGCTGGGCATTATGGCACATTTCTGTAGCCCTAAGGACTCGAAAGGCTGCAGCAGGAAGATCAATTGGGTTTCAGGAAGCCAGGACAAACCTGAGCAACATAGTGAGACCCCATCTCTTCTAATGAAAAATAAATAAATAAATAAATAAGCTAGACATTCCATTGTTTATTAAATCATTATTTTTAAATATGAGCACTTAATACTTTTAAAAAAGAGTGGGTTAGCCAGGTGTGGCAGTGCATGTCTGTAATCCCAGCAGTCTGGGAGGCTAAGGCAGGAGGATGGCAAATTTGAGTCCAGCCTGGACAACTCAGCAAGACCCTGTCTCAGAATAAAACATTTTTTAAAGGGGACTGGGGATGTAGCTCAGTGCATAGGTCTGATTCAGTCCCCAGGACCATACATACATAAAAAAGATTACCTAAGCATATGATTCCATGTTTTTATGAAGCTACAAGTAAATCAAGTAGGCAGAATGAGCCTGTGGCCTTCAAGTTAGAATACTAGTTATCTTTAGGGAATATTGACTGGGAAAGGGCATGAAAAAACCTTTTATGTGCTGAAATGTTTCACATGATCTCAATGATGTTACATAGACATAGCTATAAAATGCATTGAGCTTTAGATTTTTGTGTACTTTATAATTTGTAAGTTATAACTCAATTAGACATTTTTTTAAAATGTGGGTCACAAAGACATACATTTTGCCATTTTCAACTCCTGTAAGTTTTGTTTCTTGATTAAGCCAAAGAATTGCATGTTTACGGTTTTGTTCCCATAGAGAATTATTAGTTCTGAGTTTTAGCATTTATCATCAGCCCATATAAAAGAATATTTGAATCGATATCTTGTTTTTGTTTTTTTGATAATTGAAGGGATTGCTATGAAGATAGGAGAAATGTTTTCCAGATAGTACCAGGAATGATTTGAGAGCAACTGATTTCCTCAGTAACCTACTAAGAAGTGGAGCGCCGTGTTTGGAACCATTCTCTAGCAAACAGTATAGAACCTTACACTGAGTATTTCTAATACTAACCTTACCCAGAGATTAATGAGGAAATATGCAGTATGCCATCATGTAGCAAGCAGGATAAATAGCCTCCTGATAAGTTTTTAAGGTTGTAATTTCTGTTACACAGATATTGTTGTTAAACAGTTGAATTTTGGCACATTTACATCTAAATCTAAGTTGGAAGTATTATTCCTGATGATAAAAATAGGAATAGAATAAAAAAGCATTGTATATATTGCTACATTGTAAGTATTGACAAAATAAAGTTGACTTGTTTTAACCAAGTAATTAGAACAGTAACTAAGTATAAAGACATCAATTTGCCTGGCATGTAATAGGTACTGAATAAAGTGGTTTTTGCTTTTCTTTTTTCCCCTTTTAGTTCCCTTGGCAATAAACACCCAACAGGTCCCTTCAAAAATTCTTTTTAAAAAGTTATTAAATAAGATTCGAAGCCAAAAATCTCTCTGGACAATTAAATCCATGTCTGAAGATGAAAGTGAAATGATTACGACTGCTAGTGAAACTGAGAGTAAAGAACAAACAGTTGAATCTAGAACAATTGCCAGTGGGGAAAGAACACTATCCACAGCGCAGGAACAAAGTAATTCTCTCCAATAGTCCTGTTTTATAGTGTATAAACCCTTTCTAAGTTGTTTTTTTGTTTGTTTGTTTTTTGTATTAAATTCTTTTATTGGTACATTGTAGGTATACAACACAATTACATTTCTCATTGGGAATTGTACCTTTATATAATGCATCTTGGTTCTTATTTTTTCCCCATTCCTAGCCCTCCCTTCACGCCCTCCACCCTTCCCTATTTACAAAGACTTCATTTCCATTTTTTCCATTTCTCATTATTTTTTCCTTTCCCTTCTTTCCTTTCCCCTGTGCCTCCCACTACCCCTACCCCTTTGGACCTTTTATTCCTATTTTACATTATCGATTGTTCATTCTAATAATTGGTACATTTTAAGTATACAATATAATGACATTCATCATTGGAAATTTGAACCTTTACATAGTCTCTCTTGGTTCTTGTTTTTCACCCTTGCCCAGCCCTCCCTTCAACCCCTCCAGCCCTCCCTATTTACAAAAATTTTGTTCCTATTTTTCCATTTTCTCATATTAATCCCATTCCCTTCTATCCTTTCCCCTAGCCCTCCCACTTCCTTCCCCTTTGCCCCTTTTCTTCCTATTTCATATGACCTATTTTACCTTTTAGTCCTTATTTACACTTTGTTTCTCACACCAGAGAAACTATTCGGTATTTACACATGTGTGTCCTATTTATTTCACTTAAGAGTATTGCCTCAATGTGCATCCACTTAGCTATAAATGTCTCTAATTTCTCCTTTATAAATTGTTTAAAACCGTGCTCGTATTTTGAAAAATCAAAGAACAGAAATCAAAAGTTTAAAAGCTTAATCCTATAATTTAAAGGCAACATATATTGAAAACCGTAATCTTAAAGTTTTCTTTCACTGTAGTATTACCAGTCATTTATATATATAAATTCCACTGTAATTGATGAACAGAATTAACCAGTTCCCTACTACTGGGATTTTAGGGATTTTTGTTCATTTGTTTGTTTGGGGTATTTCTGGTGAAGTCTCTGCCCACATCTTTATTTCCTTAGGATGAACATTGAAGAATTTCTGAATCAAAAGATTCAAACATGTTCGTGGCTTATACTAGGTGTATTTTGTTTTCTTCCACATTTCCACCCATGATTTGGTTTTTTTATTTGTTAATTTTAAAGAATAGCTTTGGTTGTAAGTAGGCTATTAAATATATTTCTAGAATTTAAAAAGATCATACCAACAATTTTGCCTTCAGTTATATTTGAGCAAATGAGAATTACGAAGATATAACTCTTTGATTTGTTTTGTTTCTAGGAGCTTTATATTTTGAATTCCTTTAAAGATGTGTTTGTATTTGTCTGAAAATGTTTTGCTAGCAGACTTTTGAGAGAAGTGACATATGGCCTGTATTTGGATGTTGGATTTAATACTAAAAGGACAGGAAGCCTTGAAATACACACTTCACTTGGTCTTTTGATACCACCCTCTTGGTCTTGGTACATCATTGGTTCCTCCTTCATGGTCCCCTTTTCTGTTTATCCATATTTCCACAACCATGAGCCATTGTTCCCAAAGCTCATTCTTCAGATCGTTTCTCTATCAGAACTCCTTAGTTGATCTCTAATGTCATGCTTTACATTACTATCTATATACTAATGTCTTCCAAAGTGTGTGTTTCTAGGCTTGGCCTCCCCTTTGAATTCAAGTCATTTACTTTATTTGATATCTTCCCTTGTATATCTAGTAACATCTCCCCCCACACCACCCTTTTTGGTTATTTGAGATAGGGTCTTACTGTGTGAATCTCAAACTTGAGATGCCCCTGCCTCAGCCTCCTGAGTGCTGAAATTATAATCCCAGCTTGTACCACCATGCCAGGATCTAATAACACCTTAAATTTGTCCAAAACTGAATTCTTGATATCCCCCCTACACTTGCTTTTCTTATGATCTTCCACAGTTTAAAAACTAGGGATATTTTAATTCCTTTGCTCAATCCGAAAAGTTTGTAGTTATTTTGGTTTCCTTCTTTCATATCCTACCTTTAATCAGCAGCCCATCCAGTTGGTCTTATCCTCAAAATGTACCTAAAGCCCAATCATTTCTCACCATAGACCATCCTACTTTAAGCCACATTTGTTTTATTAAACAGATTTTTGTTGTTGTTGTTTTGTTTTTGTAATACAGGATTGAACTCAGGAGCACTCTCATGCTGAGCTACTTCCCCAGCCCTTTCTATTTTTTATTTTGAGACAGGCTCACTAAGTTGCTCAGATTGGCCTTAATCTTGGAATTGTCCTATCTTATTCTGACAAGAATGGGTTTATAGGCATGTGCCACCGTGCCTGGATTCTAGTATAAATTCTTGTAGTGGTCTCTATCTTCAGCTTTCGTATCTCCTTCCTAGAGTCTGTTCATTGAGTGATCCTATAAAAATGTAAGTCAGCTCATCCCATTCTTCTGGGTGAAGACCTCCAATAACTATCAGTTTCACTGAGTAAATACCAAAGTGATTACACTGGCTTCACAATTTTGTATGTTCTACACACACACACACACACACACACACAAACACCCACACACTTCTACCCTTAGCATCTTTTTGACTCCCTTTTCTGGCACACTTCCCACCCCAACCACTGTCCTGCAGACGCTGACTTCATTTCTCAAACAGACCAGGCATATGGTTCGTGTGGAGTTTGTGGGTTCAATCCCCAGTATGGCAAAATTAAAGGGGGAAAAAAAAAAGAAGGTAACTGGATTTTAACTAAGACATTTAGTGGACCAAGATTGAATGGGTACTGGGATGCATATGTTTTGTTATTTTGCTTCTTTAAGCTTGATGATAATGGGGTTATAATAACAATGGTATTATCTGTTACAGTTGTGGAAAGTGATGTACTGACAATTGAGTCTGGACCACTTACTAGTGAAGATAAGCCACTTTCATGCCACACAGACTCTGGAAAGGAACAAGGTACTTATTTTTATCACATCTTAAGATTAAACTTACTAACTCTTTACATCTTTTTCCTAATAAGCTTATATGTAATAAATAACTGGAAGGGATAATAGTGGTTTCAAAATTCTGAATTGTTGGGACTAATTTTTGTTTTGGGGATTCTCATAGAAATAAATGAGACTCCACCTGTCACAGCTGTAGCTCAGAGTTCAGTTCTACTTCACCCTCAAGAGGAAGCAGTCAGAGTTAGAATGTCAGCAAGGCAGAAACAGGTAATTTGAAATTTTATTTTTAAAGATTTCTTTATTTTTTTTTATTTTTAAATATATTTTTTATTTTTAAAGGTTTCTCCTAAGTAATGAAACCACCTGTGTCATTTGTCTTACCATCTGGCTGTTTTTGATATCATGTTTCCCACCTTGTTTTACACAAACATTCCCCTGATAAAATGCAGTTTATCTTTGTACTTCTCATTTGACTCTTACTGTATCTGCTTTGTATTTAATATTTTTGTATATATCTTGTATTCCTATAAAATTTTTAAGCTTTTTTGAAGGCAGACCCTGTCTTCTTTAAAAAATTGGTTTTGGGTAGGGGATGTAGTTTGATGGTAGAGCACTCACTGACCATGTTCAAGGCCCTGAGTTCAATCCTCAGTACTACCAAAAAAAAAATCAATTTATCCTTTATAGCTTCTGCTTCAATGCCTCATTCACATGGGTTTTGTAATCCCCCAAGACTTTTGAGAAATAGTCTTTTATGAAAAAATTTTAAGTTGAACCTTCTTAACTAATTACTCGTAATTAGCTCTACTTTAAAAAAACTTTATTTTTTAAATTAATACATGTTTGTAGTACAGAATAGTGATGTTTATTTGGGGAAATTGGTACATGTGTATAACTTATCTTAATTTTTTTTTTTTTAAAGACAGGGTCTCACTCTGTAGTTTAGGCTGGCCCTGAGCTCACTAGCCCAGGCTGGCCTGAAACTCATGGCAACCCTCCTGCCTCAGCCTCCCAAGTACTGGGATTATAGGTGTGCACTACATGCCGTGGCACCTTGACTGATCATTTTCAGTCCCTTATTTCCTTTTCCTCCCTCCCATGATGTTCTTCCCTATCTCCAGGAGTCTACCTTCTAGTTTTCTACTGTCTCTCCTTTATTTTATTTATTTATAGTTTAAGTTTCTCATATAAGAAGAAATATTAAACTTTCTGAGTCTGACTTCTTTCGCTACCATCATGTCTCAAGTTCCATCCATTTTCTTGGAAATGACATAATTTTATTTTTTTGTGTCATGAATGATATCCCATTGTTTATATACATCACATTTTCTTTACACATTTTTCCTTTGATGGCCATCTAGGCTATTTCCAGAGCTTAGCTATTGTGAATTGCATTGCTTTGAATATGGGTTTAGATGTATCACGGTAGTATGATGACTTAAACTGTCAGGAGTGTACTCCAGAAGAGATATATTGAATCAAATGGAATTTCTACTTTTAGGTTTTTGAGGAATCTCCATATTGATTTTGTAGTGGTTGTACTAGCTTACATTTCTACCAACAAGGTAGAAGGGTTCCTTTTCCCCTACATCTTTGCCAGCAGTCATTGTTCTTTGTGTTCCTGATGATAGCCTTGCTGATCAGGGTTAGATGGAATCTCAAAGTTGTTTTGATTTACATTTCCCTAATGGCTAAAGATGTTGAAGAATTTTTATATATTTACTGGCCCTTTGTACTTCTTCTTTTGAGAATTGTCTATTCATTTATGCCTGTAATCCCAGCTAGTTGGGAGACTGAGGCAGGCAGCTTGTGGGTTTGAGGCCAGCCTGAGCAATGAAGTGAGACCCTGTCTCAAAAGAGAAGGGAAAGGGAGGGAAGGGGAAGAAGGAGGGACAAAAAGGCACTATAACTTAAATTCAGTGGTTCCAATGATGAAAGAAAGTAAAGAAGAGGACAGGTGCTCAGCTGTAGCCACTGTTGCCTGGTGGGAAATAAATAAAGTATCATGCTGGGATATTTTTTTACTTTGAAAATATGATTATTCTTTCTAAATTATCTGTAGTAGAACTACTCCTCTTTATAGAACTACACATGCCTCGCATGCGGAAGGACCCGAGTTCGATCGCCGGTTCCAAAAAAAAAAAAAAGAAAACTACACATGCAATTTTTATTCAGTAAATTTTTAATCTGTGTATCGGGCTGTACTAGGTGTACTAGGTGCTACATTTGGCAGGCAACAAAACTAGTTGTCTACTCTATTGCTGGAAATAGTGACGCATGACTGTAATCCTAGCATTGGGAAGGCTAAAGGATCACTGAGAGTTAGAGGCCAGCTGGGCTACATAGTGAGTTTTAGACCAGCCTGAACTATATAGTGAGACCCTGTCTCAAAAAGAAAAAAAAAAGTTAACTACTCTTAATAAGCATTTCTAAGAAATCAAAGTGTTTTGGGAGGCCTCTATTTAATTTCTTTAGTCATTATTCATACTGGAAACAATGGAAAATTAAAGATGTGAACATAGAATTTGGCTACACACCATTTGCTCCTTCTTTGGGGGTGTTTCCTCAGCGGTACTCAGGAATTCCTTGTGGTCCAAGAAGATAGAAATAGTAATGCGTTTGTTCCTTCTTTTTTTTTTTTTTTTTGGTACTGGGAATCAAACTCAGGTCCTTGCGCTTGCAAGGCAAGCAGCGGAACCACTGAACTAAATCCCTGGCCCTGTTCCTTCTTTTCTTGCTGCTGCTGTACCCTTCTCTCCCTTTTCTGTCTTTTCCTCCTTTGCTATCTACTTTTATCTTCCCTCTCCAATTACCAGTAACACAGATAAACACCTTTTTATGGATAATCATGTATTCTTTGTGATAAAACCTTTCTTTTTAATGTGATACATAATTAACTTTTGTATGAGTTTGTTATTAATAGATTGATAGTATTTTTATTACCTAGATAATGGAAATAGAAGAGCAGAAGCAAAAGCAGTTGGAATTACTTGAACAAATCGAACAACAGAAGTTAAAATTAGAAACTGATTGTTTCAGGGCTCAGCTGGAAGAAGAAAAAAGGAAAAAAACTCAACAGACTGGGGTAGGATGTAGGAAATTTCTCTACATGAATCACTGGGGACAAGGAAATATGAGCAGTCATAGAATTCAGAAAAGTAAAATGTCTTTAATTTTTTTGTTCATTTAATAATGTATATATAAAAATAAGTTTACATCAACCTAATGGTTTTTTTCTCTAAGCACCCATAGAGTGCCAATATAAATGTGCTGTCAAAATAAATATGATTATGATTTATATATTATCTATAGTGGTGCATGTCTGTAATCCCAGCCCTTCTGGAGGCTGAGACATGAAAATTGCAAGCTTTTGAGCCCAGCCCTGGTAACTTTATGGCTTAGTGAGACCCTGTCTTGAACTTTTCAAAAAAGGGTTGGAGATGTAGCTTAGTGGGAAAGCCCTGGGTTCTATCTCCAGGACAGTAAAAATAAATAAGTAAATAAAGGGCCAGGGATTTAGCTCAGTGGTTCTGCCGTCTGCCTCGCAAGCACAAGGACCAGAGTTCAATCCCTGTACCAAAAAAAAAAAAAAAAAGTACTCAAGTAAATAAAGCTATGTAGAAATTTGCAGTTGTGAAACTTAAGTTTACATAAGTTTAAGTTTAAAATACTTTAGTACTTGTTTCTGAACTTGCCTTTTAATTAGGAGTTTTGTCTTTTATCAGGTTGACACTGCTCCAGCATCATTCCTTGTAATTTCTGATGAAGATAGTCATAGGCAGATGATTCATAACTACCAACAGCAGCTTCTACAACAAAACAGGTATTGGCTAAGGTATAATTTCATATGACAGTGTATGGTACATCTTTCGTATTTCTTATTTGGCTTATATGAAGATCTAATTTGAATATAGATTTCTATATTTAATGTATAAACACTTGATAATTGAAGGCAGTTTTTTCATTTGTTGTTGTATTTGTTCTTGATAGGTTACACAGGCAATCTGTTGAAGCAGCCAGAAAACGATTACTTGAATATCAGATTATGTTAAAAGGAAGGTACCCATCAACATCAGCTACATCATTGATATCTGATTCCATTATCACAGTACCACCAAAGAAATCTGAAAAATCTACTGCTATATCACAACATTGGGATCAGAGTCAGAGATTCGAGTTGAATCCTAACAAATATCAACCCATGCAGATCTTGAAATTAAAGCAAGATCATATTCATGCACCAAGACAAAGTCAGTTTCCACAGATAGAAACATCAAGCACTGCAGATTTTTTAGCCAAGCAGTCTTTGGAGTCCCAAGAACATCTAAGGCAATTCTCCCAGATTGAAACACAAAAGATAGGCTATAAATTAATCCCTAAAGATTTACATACACTTTCAACTGCTTTGTCACATGATAGACAGCTACTGTTACAGGACACTAGAAAAATATCTGAAACATTGAGGCCAACAACTTTTCAAGCTGTAGATTCCCAGCAAATAGTGGCAGAGGACAGTGAAAATATATCTTCGAAACTAACTGAGCCTTCATTCCTACCACTGGTACCTGAGAGTTCTTTTACTATTCTCCCTAGTAAAGTTGAGTCTGGAAAAATTCAAGAACCCCTTTCAACCATGAATAAAAGTGCAGTTTCTGTAAGTCATTCTGTAATCAGCCAAATGCACGATCGACCTTTTCTATCCTCAGACACTATTACAGCCCAGCAAGGTAATTTGAAGGCTCTTCAAGAACAGTTAGAACTACAGAAGGAAGTTCTTCAGGCAAGACAAGAAGCTCAGGAACAGTTTCTTTTGCGCAAACAGAAAGAATTGGAAGAGCAGACTGGTCTTTCAGTATTCTTCCCTCTGGTTGCTCCAGATTCATTTGCTTCACTGTCTTCTGCCAAAGCTGAATCAGGGCGAATCCCGGAATCTTCACCAACCAAAAATGCTCCTTTAGTTTTCTCAGGTCATGCTGTGGTTCCAGATCTTCAGGATAGTCTTTTGAGTTTTTCACAGCCTGTCTTATCCCAACAAAATAATTTTAAATTTCTCCAAGAACAGTTAAATATTCAGAGGGATAGCCTTCAGGCTAGGCGGGAAGCTCAGGAAATCTTATTTGTACATAAACAGAGTGAATTGAATGGAAGAGTATGTTCCGAACAGGTTGAGCCCTCTTTGCCATATCAGGTAGCTCAGCATACATTTACTTCACTACCTTTTCCTGGTAGAAAATCTGAAAAAATCCAGGAGCAGCATTTATCTGGCAGTGATAAAGGCCTTCTTTCTAGTGGGTCCAAAATCCCAAAATCTCAGGATGGGTCATCAGGTTTCCTACAGCAGTTTCTACCTCTTCATGATAATTTGAAGTTGCTCCAAGAACAGGTGACTGCACAGAGGGATGCTCTTCCGGCTAGATGTGATGCACAAGTGGAATTAATTTCCCATGGTCAAAGGGATTTGGGGGACTATTTGCCTGGGCAGATAAGTTCTTCATTCTTACCACTGGTTACTCAACATTCAGATGCTTCACAAACTTCTGCTGATGTTGAACCCAGAAGATTTGAGAAACTTTGTTCATCTGAGGAGAATATGATTCCCTCAAGTCATTTGATAATTCCACCATTTCAAAAGAAGTCTCTTAATTTCCCACAGCACAGCCTAACCCAGCAAGAACATTTGACAGCACTCCAGGAACAGTCACACATACAGAGGGTAATACTTGGTGCTAGACAAGAAAATCAGGAATTTGTACACAAACAAAGTGAATTGGAAAAAAGGATTTCATCTGAACAGACTGGTACCTCTTTGTCTTTATCCCAGGTAGCTGAATCTGAAAGATTCCAGGAGTTTATATCAATCACAAGTGATGTTAATGGTTCCTTTAGCCATTCTAAGATTCCAAGATTGCGAGAAAGACTTTCACACCATGTACTACCTCTGCAAGATAATTTGGAAGAACACCAAGAACAGTTAGACACAGAGAAAGAGGTCTTTCATCTTGGTCAGAAAACCCAAGAAAATACATCTTCTGAACAAACTGGTTTGTCTTCATTTATACCTCAGTTAAGACAACTATCATTTACATCATTAGTTTCTGTCAGCTCTAGTACAACCCAGGAACCTCTTTCAACAGAGACTGATAGTAAAATTCCTTCAAGCCATTTTCAGATTCCAGAGTTGCAGGATAGGCTTTTGAAGATGTCACAACTTATCCAGCCCCAACAAGATAATTTGAAGGCACTTCAAGAACAGCTAGCTAGACAGAGGGAGGCCATCACTCAGTCTAGACAGGAAGCTCAGGAAAAAATACTTTTACTTAAGCAGAATGGTTGGAAGGGGAGAATATCTTCTGAGCAGGTTGGTACTTTTTCACCCTTAGAAACACAACATTCGTTTGCTTCATTGCCTCCTACTGAATCTGAACAAACCCAAGCACTTTGTCCATCTGATAGTGATGATACAATCTCAAGTCATTCTGAAATACAGAGATTGCCTGATAGGCTGTTGGGTTTATCACATCCTGTTTTACCTCAACAAGATAATTTGATTGCACTTCAAGAGCACATTCATACACAGACAAATGCCTTGCCTTCTATTGAGAAAACTCAGAAAGAATTAGTATTGCCCAGACAATATAAATTTGAGGAAAAGGTACCTTCTGAGCATTTTATCGAACCTCACTGTGGTGATTTGAAGGCACTTCAGCAGCAATTAGATCTACAAAGGAAAGCCATCCGATCTGGACAGGAAGTCCAAGAAGAACTACTTTTGCAAAAATTAAGTCAGTTGGAGCAAAGGGTATCATCTGAGCAGATTGGCTCCTCTTCACTTCCATCCCAGGTGGCCTTGCCTGCTGCCCATTCTGAAAGAATTAAAAAGTCTTTCTTAACCAAAAGTGATGATACTGAGACCCCAGGGTCACAGGGTAGGCCTTCGAGTTTTTCACAGCCTATTCTGTCTCAGAAAGATCGTTTGACAGCACAATTGGAATTAGACAGGGAAATGGTGCATTCTCCAGAGAAACCTCAGGAAGAACTGCTTTTAAACAGACAAAGTAAATTGGGCAAAAGTGAATCTGCAGAGTATGCCGTCCCCTCTTTGTTTCTATCCAAGGAAATAGATCATTCATTCATTCCACTACCTTTTGCGGAAGCTAAATCTAAAAGCATTTGTGAATTGTATTCATCTGAAAATGAATATGCTGCTACCTCAAGTGATTCTATGATCCCAAGATTTCAAGATAGACTTTTGAGCTACTCACAGCCTGTTTTAGCTCAGCAAGATAATACAGGTCTTCAGAAGCAATTGGATCTACAAAGGGAAATTCTACATTATAGCCAGAAAGCTCAGGAAGAACTGCACATACAGAGAAAAACAGCATTGGAGCAGCAGATCCAGAAACATCAAGAGACATTGAAGGATTTCTTTAAAGACAACCAGGTATATTGTAAATACCTAAGAATTAAACAATGGAGGTGTAAGCCTGACTCAGTTTTAATCCTAGACTTAAATTTGTAGTTGAGAATAAGTGGTTTGATTGTAAATGTGCTTTAATGTTTACCACAAACAATGTGAAAGTGAAAACAGTTGTGCTGGGCATGGGACACCAACCTGTAATCACAGCTACTTGGGAGGCTGAGGTAAACCACAAGTTCAAGGTCAGCTTGAGCAACTTAGTGAAACCTTGTCTCAAAAAACAAAGCTGGGGACAGGTGTAGCTCAGTGGTACAGAACCTGTAGGTGCAACCCCTAATAGCGTTTTTAATTTTTTTAATCTCCCTACCTGATGTTGAATGTGACATGGATATATTTGAAGCCCAACTAATTTTAAGTATAAATATTAAAAAAGAAAACAGATTTTCATTTGAAGTCTTCTTATAATAGGCTTTAAGTTTACCATACATTCAAATTGTAGAAACTGGTTAGGCTGGATGTGGTGGTAGACACCCATAATCCCAGTATGTGGGAGGCTGAGGCAGGAGGATCATGAGCTTGAGACTGGCCTGGACTACATAGTTAGACCCTGTCTCAAAAACAAGCAAACCAACAATAACTGGTTTAGAATTTGTCTTATACAGTAGTAGATCTCCTGCGCTACTGACATTTATACATGAATCAGGATAGTACCATCTTTTTCCTTAAGTGACATTATCATCTGTTGTAAAGCTGGTGTGATTTTAGGCTAATGAAGAGCTGGACTTCAGCTTGCATCTGAATTGTTGAAAAATCTGTTACAGTCACTTAGGTTCTTAGTTTCTACATATGGGAGGCAAGAGTGTTCCGAATATGATTGGATCCATTTTATTTTAAAAGGTTGCTTAAAAGTATTATTTAGTGTCAACAGAATTGTGCAAATCTTTGGGGTTCAGAAGAAGCTTGAATTGAGTTCAAAGTCAAGTCCTAGGGATTTTCTGATCATTTAACGGAAAAGAAAGGAACGGTCTCTTATTGAAAGGTAAAGTGAAGGCTGAGTTTTTAGGTCTAGGTTGTACTTTTTCATGGAAATATTACTCTTTGAATATCGGAAACATTCAATTTTATAATAAATTATAACTGTGAGTGACGGAACTATTTATTTGATTAAGGTTCTGATTTAAGAAGGGAGATCTACATAATCCCTCATTGTGTCATTCCCACCCTCATCTGTCTACTTTTTCAGGCAAGCAAGCTAACAGTTCAAAATGATTTAAAAACACAGAAGATGGAGCAGCTCAGAGAGTGGCTTCCTCATTTGGAAGACCTAGCAAGAGATGATCAGGAAAACATCAGTCATGCAGATAGGAGCAACTCTGATGATGATCAGCTGCTTTCAGAAGCTGCTAGTCCCAAGCAGAGTGGTAAGATGATTGCATTTTATTGTAATCCACTGATTCTTTTCTCCTCTCATTTCCTGTAGCTTGCTGGTCAAAGAATGTTAATTTTCACTGTGTCTGAGTGTTGTCTTTGGCTTGATAGGTGAGCCTCTGCACAAAGAAGCAGGGAAAAGAGCCTCAAAGCCACCTGTGGCAAAAGTTAAATGTGGATTGGATTTAAATCAACATGAACTTAGTGCTATACAAGAAGTAGAATCACCTACAAGTGGCAGAACTTCTGTACCAGGTAAACAGTTTGATACAATAAAAGATACTCTAGTAGTTTGCCAATTTTCTACATTTTTTCAGGATGCTAAAATTTGTCAGACTTGGTCTTTGAGTACTTGAGAGAGGAAAAAGTTGGTATATATAGCACTGTTTAAAATTTGGGCTAAAGGAATGTGGCATCAGGTAACTAATTTATCATTAATATAGGAAAAACTAATTTGCTTCACACAGAAATTCTTTGATATCTCATATTCTGACACTCCTGTTCCCGCTGCGTCTGTGTTCTGCCTTCTAACCCTATTTCTTTAGAATGTCACCCAGTTCTTTTTTTTCTCTTTTTCTTTACAGCTTTTCTACTGTAGTACCTTTATTGGTTTTTCCCTATATCTTTAAGGAGAACATTTATTGGTACATTTTAGATATACAGACTGATAGGATTCATCATAGGAAATTTGTACCTGTACATGATACATCTTGCTTCTTTTTTTCCGTTTCCCTCCCCTCCCTTTTCCCCCGCTTCTCTTTCTTATTTAGAGAAGCTTTGTTTCTAATTTTTCCTTCCGCTCTCTTTTTTCCTTGTCCTTTCTTTCCTTTCCCCGCTCCTCCCTCCCTTGTTACCCTTCTCATTTGAACATTTTCTTCTCATTTCCCAATGTCTGTTATACATTTCAGTCCTATTTCCATTTTTAGTTTTTCACTGGAGAAACAGCGTGGTATTTAAACATGTGTGTCTGACTTATCTCACTTAAGAGTATGGTCTCAAGGTGCATCCATTTAACTAGAAATGTCTCAAGCTTATCCTTCTTTATGGCGGAGTAATACTCCATTGTGTAAAAAAACCACATCTTTATCCATTAATTGGTTGATGGGCAGTTGGGCTGTTTCCAAGATTTAGCTATTACAAACTGTGCTGCTATAAACATGGGTGTGCATATATTGCTGTGGTATGATGCTTGTAATTCTTTGGGGAAGATGCCAAGAAGAGGAATAGCTGGGTTGAATGGAACCTCCAGTTGAAACCTTTTAGCATGAAAAGCATGCTCCCAGGGGCCCACTTCCTCTCAACCACCTCCCAGTAATATCAGTGGGGACCAATTTTTATACATGAGCCTTTGGAGGAAACTTAGGGTCCAAACCACCATATATAGTATGGCTTTATAACTAAAGTTATTAAAATTACATACGGGTATAGCAATTAGAGGAAAAGAAGAATCAAAAAAACTCCTTTTGGGGAGTGATTATTAAAAATAAAGTTTGGAAACTGGTATATATTGATCTTGTGAATTTTACTCCTTTTGTTTTTCCTTTCCATGCAGATTTTGATAATTCCTTTTTTCTAACTTTTGTTCTGAATTTTTATTTTGGTTATTAAATTTTTAGACCAGGCGTGGTGGCACATGCTTGTAATCCCAACACATGGGAGGCTGAGGCAGGAGGATCGCCAAGAGTTTGAGGCCAGCTTGGGTTACATAGTGGGTTCAAGGTCAGCCTGAACTACAGAGCAAGACCCTGTCTCAAAAATAAATAAACAAATTGTAGTTTTTAGAAAATTGGTTTTTCCCTCCCTTTTCCTAACATCCTGCTCTTGTTTCATAGATGCAGAATATTTGTTTGGTTTCTGTATTTTAAATTTTTTGTGCATCTTCAGAAGACTTTCCTCTGCTATTTTACATGTATTATATTAATAGAATGCTAAAAGGCTAATTGAAAGTTTTACAGGTGAGGGCTTTTTATTTACTATTGGATTTCATTGGAAAGGGTGTGAATTTTTCATCAGGAACTTTCAGCTTAACAGCTGTAGTTCTTTTCCTTCAAAGAAAGATGCTCTAACACAAGCACGGCCTGACTGTTGCCATCACAGATCCAGGTCTGGCAGATCTGGGATGCTAAAGCAGACTTCCCTCGATACCCTTGGTGTCTTCATGGCAGTCATCACCCCTGTCCACCCTTGCCTTCTTTCTGTGCCTAATCCCCCTGAATTCACAGTGCATTGGAGTCAGTCTTTCCAGAAAATAAACCTTTAATCTCCTCTGCGGGTAATATGAAGGACAGGGCTATCGGGATACCAGAACCTCCAACTGTTCAAGTTTGTAGTTACAGTATTTTCTGTTTTCAGTTAGAGATACGTCCTTGCCCTTTTTATTTTGTTCTTTTTATCTTGAGACAGAATGTTGCTAAATTATCCAGGCTACCTTCAAACTAATCCTTCTACTTCAGCCTCCCAGATAACAAGAATTACAAGCTTGTGCCACCAAACATAGCTACTTTTTATTTTTGCATCAAAGTATTACTTTCAGAGAGGTACACAAATCATATCATTAAAATCAGATGAAACACTTAAATTGTGAAATCACACCCAGGTCAAGACCTCAAAAATTAGAGAACCCTTTAAAGCCTCCTCTAATAAATTACTGGGCCCTTCTTCTAACCCCTAAGTTCTTACATGACAGTTTTTGCGTGGAGGGTTTTTGCTTTTGTTTTTCTTTCTCTTTTTAATGTACTAAGGATTGAACCTAGGGCCTATACACTTAGCTGCATCCCTAGCCCCTTTCTTTTTATTTTATTTTATTTTATTATTATTTTCAGGCTAAGTATTGCTAAATTGTCCAGGCTGGGCTTGTGCTGGGATTATAGGAATGTGCCATCACATTTAGATCATTGTGGCTTTCTTTGAACGTCATATACATTATGAATGTATATTAAAACACTATTGAGCAAGAGTCTCCCTCCTTCCTGCCTTGCCATGGGGAGGAGGGGTCCACTGGCCCCTAAAGTGGGGGCTGAGTGCCAGCTCTTTGAGGGCCAGAGATTTAGCTCAGTGCCTGCCTTGCAAGTGCAAGGTCCTGAGTTCAATCCCCGGTACCAAAACATTTTTCAGGCATTGTTTTGTGTGTGACTATTCAATACTGAAGTATAATCTTCTATTAGGAAATAAGGGTACCATTAAAAACAGTAAAAGTGAAGTAAAATAATTTAAAGGCCTGACTGAACAATAAGCTATTACTATTTTCTTGCTACTTAATCAGATCTTTAGCAGTTTAATTTTTCCTTAATGTAAATTGCCATTTTAGTTTTAGCCAGATCTAGAAACTTAAGGGGAAATTTAATGAGTCATTTTTCTTTTCAGGTAAACCAGAGTTTTATCAAGGTAGAGATCCCTTGAGGGTCTCAGTAAGCCGAGAACAGAGTTTCCTTGGGAGCCCACTGTCCAGTGATTCATTTGTTTGTCTTCAACCAACTATTCAGGAACGCATCTGTGGTGATCACTACGATGATGAAGCAGGTGAGAGATAAATTAGTTAACAGTGAGACTGTGTGCATAAGATATATGGGCCAAAGGATATATATTTGTAGGATTATAATACTGTCAAATAAGCTCAGTGACTATGGGTAATTAAATCACAAATCACACCTATATTCTGTTGTCGTTTGCTGTTTTAAAAAGTAACGGGGTGCTGGGGATTTAGCTCAGTGGTTCCCCCGCCTGCCTCACAAGCTCAAGGACCTGAGTTCAATCCCAGGTACCAAAAAAAGCCCCCAAAAAAGTAACGATGTAGGGGTGGGGGAAAAGACTGGGCATCATGGCACATGCCTGTAATCTCAGCACTCTGAGAGGCTGAGGCAAGAGGATTGCAAGTTCAAAGCCAGCCTGGGCAACTTAATCACTGTATCCAAAAAAAACAGTGGCTAGTGATTTAGCTCAGCATTTCCTGCATTCAATCCCCAGTACTGCAAAAAAAAAAAGTAATGAAGGCAAGGGCTGAGGGTGTAGCCCAGGTGAAGTGTGTACTTAGATGTCAATTAAAAAGAAATTACCATGTTAAAAAAAAAAGCAATAATAATGAAGGAGAAAAAAATCTGTGCTTAGGAAATAGCATAGAAAATTATCTAGAATGATAATCATCAAAATGTTGGTATAGCTGTTGGAGACGAGGTTTCACTTTCTATTTTATATGTTCATGTATTGTAGATTTTTAAGAAATTAGGCACCTGTTTCTTTACAGAAAAAGTTGAATGAGAGAAGTGAAGTTTATAGAGAAAATAAGTGAATTTTGCTCTTAAATTATCTCATTAAGTACTAATAGGAAGTATATGAGGGTAGAGGTTTTCTTGTTTTGCTTTGTTTTGTCTTTTGGTACCAGGAATTGAACTCAGGGCCTCATGTTTGCCAGGTAGGCACTGTGCCGCTGAGCTACATCCCTGGCCCGAGGGTAGAGTTATATATTTGGCAGCTCTACATATTTTGTGTTTAAGTCTATGTGTAACAATCTGCATTTTAAATTAAACAGTACTGTGAAATACCATAAAAATTATCTGTGATACTCTAAATCATAGAGTGGCATTCTGTGAAATTGTTGGGTTTTTTTGTTTTGTTTTGTTTTTTTGGTACTGGGGATCGAACTCGGGTCCTTGCGCTTACAAGGCAGGTGGCAGAACCACTGAGCTAAATCCCCAGTCCAATTGTTGGTGTTTAATGGGAGAGCAACAGGGCCAGGTCAGCCCCTGACTGGCAAGGGGCTGGCTGCTTTTCTCTTTCTCATAGCCATCCCCAGATTTGGATATTTTCTCTTTTGAAATGACCTAAATTTTTTTACCTGTCTGTTTCTTCCCTGCCACTGCCTCCACACCTTGATTTCTTAGTAGCTTTTAAGGTGGAATACTAACTTCAAGCTTTGTATCCTTTGTTTTTGTTGGAAAGCCCGATATGGTGAATTATGCACGTCATGGGAAGATAACTGTTTAAGGTGTTGCTTTCACTCTTTTTAGGAACATATTCATGTGTCCCTGTTATGAGTTTATTATATTCCAACTGATGCCACTTCTTTTTCACCTTTCAGGGACCTTTCTCCTGAATTTTTTAACATCTCAAGTAATTCTGGCCTTGCTTCTTCCTCTTACTTTCATTTTTCACTTCTTACCACTACACAAATGCTACGCCGTTCACTCAGCTTTTCTGTAGGGTAGATTTGAAGGTATGTTATAGATAACACCACATAATTATGATTAATCGAACTGAGAAACCCTAGATTAACTTCTCATCTCCCAGCTTGCTTTTGAAATGAGCCATTTAAGAGATAATAAATATTCAGAATAAAATTTTACCATCTCACATTTTCTTTGAAATTTAGCATGTAGAGAAGCAACCAAATGACAATAGTTAAATCACTTAGGTCACGATAATATATTTTTTAATGAACCAGAATAAGATAAGAGTAAGAAATTATATTTAGGGCCGGGGAGGTCCTGAGTTCAATCCCCAGTACCAAAAAAAAAAGATTATGTTTAAAGGCAAATGATTAGAGGCCGAGGCAGGAGGATTGCAAGGTTAAGGCCCATCTGGGCAACTTAGTTGAGACCCTGTCTCAAAATAAAATTAAAAACGGGCAGAAATGTACTCAACAGTAGAGTACTTGCTTTGCATGCACAAAGCACTGCCTTTACTATTCCCTTTGCTTTTGCTTTAATTAAGCATGATACAAATATTGTTTATATCTCCATATACACACATACACTAATAGACATGTAGGTGTATATATGTACAAGTGTTTGTGGACTGGAGTTCCATTTTTAAAATAACTTCTTAAACATTTAAGAAACTTGGCACTAATGTATACTGATCTTTTATAATAACATGGTAATCATGAGTCAGAAACTTTATGTGCACTGCAGCAGTTTTATTATTCTGCTTCAGAACCACAGATGACTGTATGCCTTAGCCAGCTTTCCCATAAATTCAGAATGCCTGAACATTATTAGTAGCACAGGCTGTATGTGGTGTTGCTCACCTTTAATCCTAGCACTCTGGGCAACTGGGCCAAGAGGCTCAAAAGTCAGCCTGGGCAACTTGGCAAGACACTAAAATACTGGGCTTGGGATGTGCACTCATTGATCAGTGTGAAGGGCCTGAGTTCAGTCTTCAGTAATCTCCAGTGCTTGGGGGGTAGGGGGAGGGTTAAAAAAACCTGGTTGAAGCCAGGCATGGTAGCACATACCTGTAATCCCAGCACACAGGAGGCTGAGGCCGGAGGATCGCCGTGAGGCCAGGCTGAACTATATAGTGAGACCCTGTCTCAAAAAAACAAAACAAAACCTGGTTGTACATGCAATAGTACCAAGAATGAACAAATGGGATCATGTCAAATTAAAAAGCTGCACAACAAAAGAAACCAACAGAGTAGAAAGACAGTCTATAGAATGGGGGGAAAAAATTTGCCAGCTATTCCTTAGACAGAGGAATAATGTCTAGAATATACAAAAAACTCAAAAAAATTAGGCCCTCCCAAATAAAGACCCAATCAAAAATGGGCAAATGAAATGAATAGACACTTCAGTGAAGAAGAAATACAAATGACCAATAAATACATGAAGAAATGTTCAACATCGCTGGCCATTAGAGAAATACAAATTAAAACAACATTGAGATTCCATTTTACCCCAGAAAGAATGGCTGTCATCAAGAAGTCAAATAACACATGCTGACAAGGCTGCAGGGGGGTTGGAGGGCTTCTGTTGGTGGGAATGTAAACTACTAAAACCACTATATAAATCAGTATGAAGATTCTGCAAAAAACTGAAAATAGAAATTCCATTTGACCCTTCTAGGTATCTTCCATAGAGTTAAAGACATGTATTGCAGTGACACACACATACCCATGTTTATAGCAGCACAATTCAGAGTGGCTAAATCTTGGAAGCAACCTATATGTCCATCAACGATGAATGGATAAAGAAAATGTGGTATATTCACACAATGGAGTACTACTCTGGCATAAAGAAAGATAAACTTGAGTCATCTGTAGAAAAATGGGTACACCTTGAGACTATAATATTGAGTGAAACAAACCAGACAAACAAGCTTAAATATCACATGATTTCTTTTATATGAGAAACCCAAATTATAGAGAGATAATAGATAAAGATAGATAATAAGTAGGGTGATAGATCCTTCCCAAAATTGGAAGGGGATCAAGAGAGGGAATAGGATGGGCCGGGGATTTAGCTCAGTGGTTTTGCCACCTCCTGCGCAAGCGCAAGGACCCGAGTTTGATCCCTGGTACCAAAAAAAAAAAAAGAGAATAGGAGCAATGGAGGAAAGAAGTTGAAAAAAGGAGTTAAGATGTGTAAATGTGCGCATGTGGGGCTCCACACAAGAATGAAATATTCTGTACTAATAAAAAAGTGACATAGTATAATTTTTATATATGTTCTAATATGTCAAATATAATTAGAAATGATAATATATTACTAAACAAAATATGTTTATTTTGACCTTAGCACTAAAAGATATAAAGAAGTAAAAATTGGGACTGGGAATATAGCTCAGTGGTAGAGTACTTAGTGTCCACTAGATCCTGGGTTCAAGCCTCAACATAAAAAATATAAAAATTAAGTCAGGTTTTGGTGGCTCAGGCCTATAGTCCCAGCAGCTCCAGACAGGACTTGAAGCAGGATTGCTTGTGGCCCAGAATTTCAAGACCAACCTAGGCAACACAGAAATCTCCATGTGAAAAAAGAAAAAGAAGTTAAATTTACTCCTTGTCCTATTACTCATTACCAATTACTGTTTGTAGCTTGGTGTTCTTCATTGTCTTTTTTTTAATGTGCCTTTTATCCCCTTAGAGATCACACTGTGTTCTTGATTGAATATTCTTGCTTTTCCACATAATGGAACAGAATATTTCCCATAATGTTCAAAGGGTTTTATTCATGTAGTAACAGTGAAAACTACAGTTAAAAAAAAAAAAAAGGAGTGAGTCTTGCCTAGTGTCTTAAATGAAAAAGGAAATGACTTTTTTTTTCCCCTTTGGTCTAAGATAAGGCAACTTTAAGAACCAAAACAGGAAAGTTGGGATTAGTACCCTCTGATGCTAATAATTTAATTTGTCCTAATCCAAATTTTTTTTCTTAGGGCTGGGGATTTAGCTCAGTGGTTCCAGTGCCTGCCGCGCAAGCACAAGATCCTGAGTTCGATCCCCAGTACCAAAAAAAAACAAAACAAATTTTTTTCTTCACATTTTGAACTCCAAATTCATTTTTTAGTCAAGTTCAAGGAATTTGACGTTGAGAATCATGCTGTGTTAAGTTATGCCACAGAGGAGGCAGAGCACATGTGCCTGGGTCCAGCAGTGAGGCCAGATGATAAGGTTAGTGATATTTTCTCATGTTCTGTTTTTAGAGCAATGTGGTATCATATTCTCTTTAGTTTACTGAAAAACTATGTTCTCTGAGATCTGCTCTTATTGAAGTGGATCAGTGATGAAAAATAGCCAAATCTGAGCATCAGAAGACCTTCCAATCTCCCTGATGCATGATCTCTATAGTTCTGAGAAGCAGATCTGTAAAATAACTTAAAATAGTAAGGGATATGTCTTGTGTGTGTGTGTTTGTGTGTGTGTCTGTGTGTGTGTGTGTCCGTGAGCATGCATGGATGTTTGTAAGGTAATTAAATTTAACTGAGGGTATTCTGATGGGTCAGTGAGATTGGAGACTCTTGTGTGTGCGTAAGGCTAATCATTTCTGAGCAATGATGAAAAAGGTTTTACTACTGACCTTTGTAACCATGAAGGTTTCTTTCTACACTTGACCTGAGCTCAGAATTGACAGCTGCTAAGGTTGGTGATTTTGAGTTTTCCAGATACTGTACTTCTTGACACATCATGGTCTAATATTTCTCTTTAATTTTTAGGCTGAAACACAAGATATTTCTCATGAGCCATTATCTTCAATATCTGTTTCTACTGGCAGTTTTTTAAGTTATGAAAACACAAATTTGAGCCTTACAGATCCAGGTAATAATATCAAAATGTAAACAGATTGAAAGTCCAACCCCAGTTGAGTTACAGTATGGTAGTGGAAGGAAACATTGCTTTTTCACAACACAATGGGGAAAAAGAGAGTTTCTTTAAATCTGGAAAATAAAGTGCCAGCGTCTAATAGAATAATGGTCTTCTAAAAGTGACTAGAAGTTACACAGTACTCTATAGATCCCTAACAACATGAGAAACATTGCTAATGTCCAGTTTTCCCATTCAGTGGAATTTTATCTTATGAAAACTCTTGATTGCACTGATCTGTTAGCAGTATATATTGCCATACTTATCTACCAAGTTATGTTTCCAAGGAAGCACCCAACTGGGCATGGTAATCCCAGCATTCAGGAGGCTGAGGTAGGAGGCCTGCCTGGGCTGTATAGTGAGTTCAAGGCCAGCCTGAGCTGCACAGTGAATCCCTGTCTCAGAAAAAAGAAGCACCCAGCGGTCAAAAGGAACACAGTGTTAATTAAAAATTTTCATTAAATTCAAATTTCAGAGCCATTTTCAGAGTATGTGGACTACCAGGAACAAGAATCTATCACCAATAAAAAAGAGGAAACAGATATTTTAAGTTCTGTAGTTCCTTCAACACAAGTTACTTATCAGCAGCAAAACTCTTCAGATGTTCATAACTCTCTGTTGCCTGCAGTGGAAGAATTTACACCTGGACACTCACACTGTCAACAGATTATAGACAAGAACATAAATGAACCAACTTGGATACCTGAGAAAACAGACTTTCAGGGTAAAACAATTTTAAAGGGAAAAAAAATTGTGTATATATATGTGTGTGTGTGT
>NW_004624735.1:38390751-38431186 GCF_000247695.1 Heterocephalus glaber
ATATATATATATATATATATAAAACACACACATGTATGTATATGTTAATGGGTTCTTTTTTCACCTTTTATCTTTCTGAATTTTTAGTAAATATTGTTCAAACTTCATGTTTTTATCCCTGCTGCAACACAATTATACCACAGGAAATACTGATATTTAGTGAAAGAGAGGATGTGGACCCAATTTGACTGATGGAAGAGTATGTAGAGAACATTAATGATCACATCTTTCTTTACCTTCTCAAAGTTAGCTCTTTGAGCTGAGTCTGGGTAAAGTTCAGAAATCAGAGAGATCTCGGTTCAAATCAGAGGTGAGACTATTTCCTAGCTGTGAAACCATAGGCAAGTTTACTTTTTCATCTTTCATAGAAAGAAAGATGTTGGAAATTAAATGTGATATACTCATAAAGTACAATGTCTGGCCCATGGTGACACTGAATACAGTGAAACTTTCCTTTTTCCTTCTTTTAATCATTGTTCCTGAAGTGAGCTAAGTGGGAACAGCAAAGCTTATTGCAGTGATGGTGAATGTTTTTGGGCTTTCAGTGTTAACAAACAGCCCATCACTTGCCTGTAGCAAAGCAGTGGTCACATGTGCCTGTTACTCCTAATTAACCTGAGAAGTCTTTGATCACAGAAGATCTGGGCTTTTGTTTTGTTTTTTTACCTTGGAAGTAATCATGATAGGGATAATTTGAAAGCATTTGCTGATCATGAAATAAATAGAATTTGTTGCATTAGAGTTATCAAAGTTTTTAATAAACATGTTCTTTGTACTTGTTTTTAGGCTTTACTTTAAATCTTAAAAATAAATTCTTTTTTTTCTCACAGTTCCAGCTGTTGACTTTGACTTTCCAGAACTAGAACACATTTTTCCAAATTTGCATCGTCAGCTCTTTAAACCTTTAGAACCACATCCTGACTTTGATTTATCATCATCATCCTCTGGGATTTCTCAAGACAACAGAAATTTTTACCAGGTATGTAAAACTAGATACTTCTAGCAGTGAATATCGAAGAGCATTTTTTAATTCTTTTCTTTTGTAGAACAGTGGTTCTTACCTGTAGCAGTCTTATTAGAATCACATGGAAAACTTAAAAAATTTCAGTGCTCAGATTATTTCCCAGACCAGTTAAATGAATTTCTGGAAGGACTCAGATACTGATTTTTTTTTTTAAAGCTACCCAAGTGATTCCAATGTGGAACCTAGATGAAAAGCTGCTACATTAGAATTTTGTCCCATCCAGCCTTATTTTAGCTGGTGGATATATTGATTGATAGGAAGAAATGGATTTCTGAGTGACCAAGTTATTACCATGATAAAGTAGTAATTAAGGTAGAGCAATATCAAAGAAACATAGTGATGATTAATTCAGCTAATAATACATAATATTTCAAGTATTCTCTGTTGTGTTCTGTCAGGGCTCAGATTCTTCATCTGAAAGACCCTGTGCTACTGTATCATCCAGAAGTACAGTTTCTTTTACAGCACTGGGAAGAACCAGCTTGAATTCTTTTAACAAAAGCCTGAACCAGCAATCTGACCCTAATTTGGCTCATGCTGTAGTTCAGAGTTTTGCTACAGAAACTATTGAAGGTATGTATAGCTAAGAAAAAGTTAAATAAAACCCAGTATTTTTTTCATTTTTTTTTACGTTTCGTTGGAAATTGTGCATAGCACCTGTTGGTTTGTCTACATGTGTGTCTTCACTGTTTTGGGTACTCTTCATATATTTTTTTAAATAACAGAAAATATAGTTTCCATTTTTTGTTGTTTTGGTTTGGTTTGATTTTTGAGATAGGCCACTCTACATAGTTCAGGCTGGCCTTAAACTCACTACGTAGCACAGGCTGGCCCCAAGCTTGCAGCAATCCTTCCTCAACCTCCTGCGAACTGGCCTTACAGGCATGTGCCACCATGCCTGCCTCTTCAGTTTACATTTTTATAATACTAAACTCTGTAAGATAAAAGTCAAGAGTTGCCTCTTGGCTGTCAACTTTCCTACCTTTATAGTTCTGTCCTTCTAGAACTTTTTCACTCCTTATAGTTAGGTCCTTGTAGAACTTTTTTTTATTTCTAGAATTTTTTTCCTTTAGAACTTTTTGTACAAAGTTTCTATATATATCATATATGTGTATACTTGTAAGCACATTTTCTGTTTGTTATTAAAATCAAACTATGAGACTACCTATAATTAAATTTTATAATATATGATTGATTTTTTAAAATTTCTTAATGCAGGATCTGAACAATCTTTTCAACAACTTCTGCCAGAATTTTCTTCACAGGAGGTGAGCCAGCACACTGATCTGCCAAGTATTTTTAACATTGAAGCAAGAGATTCTTTTCAAGACATGAAAAATGAGAACTATCCGTCAGATCAACAGACTGAAATACTACAAAATAAGAAAAGTTCAGCCTGTAGTTCATCTGATGAGACTAATACATTTGATCAGTTACGTATACAGCATAGCACTCCATGTGGTTCTACCTCTAGTGAGTGCTCCATAAAACACCAATTACGGGTAGAAAGCAAAGAAGAAAGGTTGAGCTTTGAAGACCTGTCGAAAAGAGAGGCTGTTAAAATTGTACAAAGTCAAGGACTCTCTGAAGATGATGAAAATGAGAGCCATCGGATGTTAGCTATATATCCACATGTAGAAGAAACTGACTCTCAATTATGTGTAGGAACAGTAAAGATGGGAACTTCAGATCAGACACCACAGTCATTAAGTACCCAAAATGAAAAATATTTTGAGACTTCAGCTGAAGCTCCAGGAGTCATAAAAAAGCTACCTCAGCCAACACTGCCTGAGCCCTTTCTAAGTTCTGGATCATTTTCATTACAGAGCTCTATTCCATTCTGGGTAAGTGAGATCTATGTTATGTAAATAACATTTTAAGTTCCTTTTTAGGAGAAAGTTTTGAAACAAAATGTAAGAAACAACAAAGTTGCTGAATATTCTCAAAATAAAATGAGAAAACTCCAAATTTTGAAAACTGTCCTCTAAGAATTATAAAAAAATCTTCCTTCCCTATCCAATACTCCTTTTCTACCTTCCCTAAGGAATGGTTAATCAGCCTGTGCTTTAGCACTTTTCAGTGTTAAACCTCATTGCACTGAATCCATTATTGGAATAACTGTTATACTGGACATGGTTTTCATTTTTTCACATGTGCAGCTCATCCTTCCAGTTAAGACAATGGAGATTTATAGGCCATAGATGTGTTTCTTTGGTTGTTTACATTGCTTCTCTGTTTTTAAATTCTTGTTCAATATGTGAAGCTGCTTCCTTAACAAAAAATCTTTGTTGTGAAACATTTAAAATCTGTCAAGAGTGGTCCACATTTGTTCCCAGTAGTCACTGCACCCTTTAGATAGAATGTCATGCAGTTCTATATACCCCAGCCAACCTACCTAGCCATATGAGTGTTCAGATTTATGATCCTTGCAATATTTTAAGACAGCATAATATTTTACTACACTGCCAAATCTTCTCTGTTTCTCCTAGTGATGAGAGGTACCTAAAGGGGAATCCAGTCTGTTGATGTTCTAAAACTTATATTATTTTTTCCACTTACGTACATTTGCACCAAATACACATAATGTACAAAATGCACATTTATGTATTTTTTTCACATTTTGGATGCTTTAAGGTTTTTTTTTTAAATGTTTTCTTTTCAATTATACTGCACAGGAGACAGAATCTGGCCATGGCATAATGGAAGAACCAGAACTTACTTTGGTAAGCACCAGTGATATCAGTATTGATGAAACAGATTTTGCAAACTTAACCCTTGAAGAAAAGAAAGAGAATGAGGCAAAAAGCTGTTTTCAGGTAAATTTTATAGCATTCATTAATACAGCTATAATACAGATCATACAGGAACCTGTAACTAAAGATTAGGGGAACAGAAAAGGATACGAATCCTCTCTTCACAGTATGGCATCTTACCTCACCTTAGGATTATCTGCACATTTCCTTCCCTCTATTACATGTAAATGCAATAAGCTGCATCCTTACAGTAGAAATTGACAGTGAATAGGAAAAGTTCTCAAAGTCTAAATGTACTGGTTATACCATGTAATATGTAGTTCTAGTATCTGTGAAGGTATGGCTGTTAAGACTCAAGTAGAATTCATTCCTCACCTATCCCATGACAAATACTTAGTCCTAAGACCAGGCAGCAAAAATAGAAAACTCTTCTCACTTTTGACATTTATTTTGAACTTTTCAGTCAAAAGTTAACAAAAATTCCCTGGCTACTACGAAGGGTCTAATCAATCACCTACCTGGTAATTTCAACTCTTGGGTCATCATTGGAGGGATATGCTCTTAGTTTTCATTTAGTTGGAACTGTAGGTTAGCAGGTGCCTTTTCACTCACACACACACACACACACACACACACACACAGCTGTTTTTTTCTTTTCACTGTTAAACACTTGAACTCAGGGCCTTCACACAGAGCTCCATCTTCAGCTTTAGTTTTTGAGACAGGGTCTTGCTAAATTGCTCAGAAGGGACGTAAATGTGCAGTCCTCCTTCCCCATTTTCTCAATTGCTGAGATTACAGGTGTGTACCACACCCCCCAGCTTCATACCTACCTTTTAGTGTGGTGGAACAGATTTTTGTTATCACACAGGTAGTGTTCTGATGCCAAGGAATGGAACTTCTACCTAAAAAGTAACTACAGAACCACAAGTGAAATTTCTTAAAGGGTAGGCAGTAGAAAAGAGGTTATGTACTTCTCATATGGATTGAAATGCTGAGATCAAATATAGGTAGGCCAATCTGTGGCTATAGTTTCTAGGTGCTTCTCACCAGATAAAGCCATGTCTTTATTCAAGCTATTAAGACAGAAGCGTAATGTGCAAGGAGAATGAGAACTAAGAAGGTAGGCATAAATTCATGTTTCTTCTACCAGGTGACCCAACCACCACTCTCCCGCTCATTAAGAGCGTGCTCAGAGGGGGCCGAGGATTTAGCTCAGTGGTTCTGCCGCCTGCTTTGCAAGCGGAAGGATCCGAGTTCGATCCCCGGTACCAGAAAAAAAAGAGCATGCTCAGAATGTTGTTAGTACATATGCAGATATAGTGGTACCTTGGTTTGTGAACTTATGATTTTAGGGAAGATGGCTGCATTTGTTTTTGTGGGGAAGATTGCATAGTTGTATTTGTCACCCTATGCAGAGTTTGCAAACTGAAGCAAAACTTTGTTGAATGCTTTTGTGAACCAATTTGTTTGCAAACAAGTGTTCATGAGCGGAGACATGACATACTATATTACTGTATTGGCAAAACAAATAAACCTATCTTGGTTAGTGGCTGTATTTGGGGGCAGTGAAGGGCTAATGCAAACCAAAAGGCACTTCACATAAAAGAGCCTTTTTGGAAAGTTCATTTTCCCAGTGAACACTAGACTTTGAACTACTTACTCTAAGTGGTATACTAAACTCATTTTTTATTTTCTTGCAATTAGCTGAGTGAATTTCTGCCCATTGTGTCAAAAACAGAAACTTCAGTTCATCCACTTGTATCAGAACTTTCTGTGGAAAATTCAACAGGATCTACAGGTATGTCCTAACAGCCTGAATTGTAAAGAAATTGCATATACCTGCAGTTGGCATAAAGTTAAATGTGAAGATATATCTAACAGAACAGTTCCCAAAATTTACAGCCATACCAGAAAGCTTACAAGAAGCATTTGTTAAAAGAAAAAAATCATTTATGGAGAGATCCTACCAGAGGCAGAAAGAAATAAGGAGTAAAACTCGAGTTTCTGAACATTCCCAATTCAAAACAGTTAAGAAGCCATCTACAGGTATGGTTTAAATATTAATCTTCAACTTCCTGAAATGTTTTAATGGCCTGTGTGATTCTTCTGGTACTAAAGGATCAAACCTAGGGTCTTGTTCATACTAGCTCTGAGCTATATATACCCCCAGCCTCTTCACTTTATTCATAAACCACTCTATAGCTGAGCAGTAATCCATTATAGATACTCCATGTTTATCTAGTCATCTGTTAGGTATACACATTGCTTCCAGGACTTACTTAGCTACAAACAAAGGTATGCATGTATCACTGCAGTATGTCTTAAGCTCTTTGGGGGAAGCTACCCAGAAGAGGGGACACATGGGTCACATGAAGTTTTTATTTCACTTCAAAAAATCTCCATACTGATTTCCATAATGGTTGTAGTAGTTTGCATTCCCCACAATGAAGGAGGGTTTCCTTTTCACCACACCCATGCCAGCATTCGACTTAATATCATTCTTCCCAAAATAAAGATGTGGTTTCTCTTGTCCATTTTTGACTGGCTCTTTTGCTGGCAGAACTTTCTTCCCAATAAATGACAAATCTTTAGAGAAATGGATGCACCTGGAAAATGGTGACATAAACCAGACACACAAGCTTAATTATTGTATGGTATCTCACTTGAGTAAAAGAGGATGGATCTCTGAATAAGGAAGTGTGGGCACAATGAAGGGTAATGAGGGCAAGGGAAAATAAGATATGCCAATTTAAACAAGAATAAAGACTGGGATGGGGAGTAGAGGGAGGTCATTAAAAGAAATAAGCCGACAGGTCCATGGATTTAGCTCAGTGCCTCAGCACCTGCCCCTCAAGCACAAGGTCCTGAGTTTGATCCCTATGTGACCACTCCCAGGATAAAAATCAAAAGAAATCCCTTGCTTTTTTCAGGTTCCTCTATGAGTAGTCTGAAAGGTGTGAGTAAAGTTAGAGTGTCCCTTCCTGAAGAAAGAAGAATGGCACAAGCCCTCATGCATAAAAGGGCTCTAAGGTACCTTTTTTGTTTGTTGTGTTCCGGCGATTTTACTCTTCTTTTCTGCAGTATTTACACTTACACTTAATATTTTATAGGTTATACAATCAGTTATCTGAAGTAAAACAACAAAAGGAAGAGAAAGCAAAGCAAGAAACTTATGCCCAAAACAGAGCAAGGGCAGAAGAATTTCATAAGGTGAAAGCCTTCCCATCCCAACCCCTCTCAGCCCGATTTTTAGTATACCATAATTGAAACTGATAGTAATTTTATTCCCTTACAGAAAACACTAGAGAAACTTCGAGCCAAAAATATGTACTGACTTACTACATACAACACTTGTAAAAAGGCTTTTATAAAAAGGCTTTTAAATAAATATGACATTGTGCAAAAATTAAATAAATTTATTTAAGGAATTTCACATGTGATGCCTTCAGTACTCATCAAGGTCACTTTAGTGAAGTTCTTTGTCTTCAAAATAGCCCTGAAAAGGAGAAAAGACATTGGTTAAACTTTGAAGCATTTACCTTTTCCCATCACCAGTGAGTTTATGACTAGCTCAATATTGTATCTCCTCAGGAAAACACAGCACTATTGAGTGACTATGGCAAACTGTGGAGAACTTCATTCTCTGGTCATCGCGTTAAGAGCTCTTGGTTTCACATCCCCACAAGCCCTCTTTGAAATGACCTGTACAGTAGTTTTCCTCATGTGTACATACCTTTTTCAAAGAAATGATGCTTAATCCAGTCAGCCTATCTGCCCTGCATAAGGATATAAAAGATAATCATTGCAGTCATCAGTGAGTTCCTGAAGCTAGCCTACTTCACTTAAGTCCTCTGCTTGTAAAATGATTAGCTACTAAGGGTAACAGTAGTTTAGCTAGGGAGAGCAAGCCTCCAAAGCTAAGCATGCCTTGTGGCAAGAATTTTAAACGTGGCTATTGTGCACACTGGACAATGTTCACCTAAGCAATGTAATGTTCCCAACAGGTTGATTGCTAGCAACGTAGCAGATAGAAAACCTAGTGGGAAATTCTTTTACGGTCATGTCCACAGCAAATGAGAAACTTCATTCTAAAAGCCTTGGTAATGACCATTGTAATATCCCAATAGTTTATGGGTAATATAATAGAATTACTTGCCGAAATTCTCTTATCTCCACTGGGAATTATGGACAGTGACAACTTCAAAACTCCTATTCAAGGAAAAAATTCTTATTTACTATATAATAACTTTATCCAGAAACTAAGGTTCCTTGCATTAAGTGCACCACACCCAATGTCCAAACTACTATGAAAATTGCAGCTGTAAAAAATTTTTCACTATTATGTTACTCTTTAATCCAGTTATCATGTTCAAATCATATCTGAATTTAGAAAATGTGAAATGAACCTTGAGTTTACATTCTGAAACAGTGTACTTAATGTGGATGTTCAGAGGCGCTAGTTTCATTCAGCCCATTCAGAGCAGTTGAACATTTTGCCAATCATCATAACATCATACACTCATAGTGACAGTAAAATTATTTTTCTTACAAACTTTGGTTGTAACAAAAAGTAGCTTTTGCCTTTGAAGTAAAAAGTTAAAATCTTACCTGGGGTCTTATATCCAAATTCCTTCCAGCACTTCAGGAGCCTAGAATTTGAATTTTACATAGTATTGGTGTTGTGGCACATGATCTAGATTCTCTATTATTCCTTAATCATTCATTTCTAATGTTGAAAGTCAACATTTTTCATTATTCTTGAGCAAAATGTTACAGGTCTCATTGTCACCACTGTAATATGTTTACTGTGATGGAAGCATGACCTGTGTCTCAATTTTAGCCACACTGACCAATTTTGGACACCAATCAGTAGTGCCCATTCTCATCTAGAATGAGGCTTTGTGAAAGCTCCTCCAGAGCTTATTCATACAGTATGTGCAAAGCTTCTGCATCTGCATGGAATCTATTATGCTGCCAATAGGGGTAAACACAAGTAAGAGAAACAGAACACCTTACCACTTAGAGGGTAGATGGATCTGCCTTGCTCACACCCTAAATTAAAAAAAAAAAAATTACACAGAAGACTATGTACCAAAGTGAATATTAAAAAACCATAAAATACTGTATCAATAGAAATACCAGGTTTAACATGCACAAAGCCAAGAAAACCAACGATGCCAGATACTGAATTTCTATCGCACTGTCTTTTGAACACACCAGCAGGAATAAACTGTTGAGTGCAGATACCATACAGTGCAGTCATTACTGAGGTATATAAAGCCCCTCTACTCTACTTCCAATTAACATTATTAATATTCTAATGAGGTCACTACATATAAGAACTATAATCCTTATCTGTCAAATCATAAAGGATTAACTCAGTTGTAAAGGGTTTGCCTAAGCACGCATAAGGCCCTGGGTTCAGTTCCCAATAATGCAAGAAGAAAGATCACTGTTGCTCTGCCAAGCAGTCCCAAGTATATATGCTATATATTTGGATAAACCATGTAGAAATGCCAGTTGGATAAATGACAGTGCAAAAAGTCTCTCATTTTTTCATTTTATAAACACATGTATCACTTTTTGAAAAGATCTTAATTCTGTTTTATTCTCAAAGTGTATAAAAGAAATGGATTATACTCAATTTTTATAAGTCCTTGATAAATTAGAAATATTTCACTTACTTCTCTAAACATGCACGTGAATTCATATTCATTTCCTAACGAGAAATTACAAAATAAAAAATTTAGAAGGACACTAAGTATTTCCAGTAAATACGTACAAGTTTTTGTTTATTGTGCAGACTTAATAGCTATCTCCAGCTGTCAGAATTAAGTTTTAGTTCATGTTTGTATCATTCAGCAGTTGAACAGTTAAATTCATCATCTGAACTGGAACTGTGCCCCCAGAATACAATATTAAACTGTCACCAATTAAAACTTACCTAAGCTATTCAGAGTAGTATAGATCTCTAGGATGTGCAAATACCTAAAGTTAAAAGAAAAATTATTAGGTCTTTCATACTTTTTGCTGTCTTGTAGTGCCTTATCACAGGCCTAAGAAATAGACCTGTGAGCAAAGCAAAACCACAGTGTTACTCTATGAGGCGTTTCCAACGATGTGCGGCCACAGGAGAAGCCACATCGGGATAGACCTCAAGATACTCAATAGCAGTGATAAGCAGGAATTGAGATGTGCTCTGGCAAAATACAAAAATACTAAATCCTTGGCCCTATAATGATTTTTAACAAGCTTGTTTAGCAGCTAGAATATAAACTGATAAATAAAAATATGCAAGTATCATCAAGTGGCTTTGAGTTTTTTGTTTGAGACTGTTTCACTATCTAGTCCAGGCTGAGCTTCAACTTCTAATCCTCCTGCCTCGGCCTCCTGAGTACAGGGACTATTTACTGTATGCCACCAGCTAAGCAGCTACTTTAGATGAACCAAGGGAAAAAAATTTAAGTATCAATTAGTCTGAATCATGACCTTCAATACTGACTGCTGATGTTTTGCCTACTCAGCCTATTTTAAGTGAATTACATTTCAAGAATGTAATTGACACCAGTGTGTAAAATGCTTGAATCTAAGCTTAGTTTTTGGCATTCAATGTCCTAACTGGAATTAAAGAAAGGCAACGATCTTTATTAAAACCTGCAGAAATTTTAATCTGATGTTACTTACATTTAAAAATGATCCAAACACAGTAAGACAGTCTTCAACTCCAGCCCCATGTTCAAGACAGAAGCCTTTAAGTAAACAAAAAAGCTATCTTTGTGTGCCACAACATAAATACTGGAATACCAAATCTATAAAGCTGAGATTCTATTCACATTCTGAGCTTTATAAATTAACTTTAGTCTCAGAACAAAACCTTCCATCGCTTTAATCTGTATGTGTTGTCATTTTGTTTTTGCTTTGTTTTTGGAGGCAGTCTCGCTATACAGTACAGGCTTCATTCCTCTTGCCTCAGCCTCAGGAATCCCATTATTACAGGGTTATATATACCACTGTGCCCGGCAGTAATATTCCTTCTTATATGTATCAAAACTCATACTCAACAATGAGTTCTGGGTTGCAAAAGAGGATTTATTTTTTGCACCTGTCCATGAAGTCTTAGTCCACAAGTTAAGACAAAAACATACACAAGTGCCACTGTACAATGCAATGCATACTAAATAGCAGTAAGCTATACAATAGTGATCCTAAGGAATATCACAGATGAAATAGTAAAACTATACCAGGTATATTAGGGAAAGTTATTTTTGAGCTCCTGGGGATTAAACCAAGGGCCTCATGCTGCTGAGCTACATCCCAGAGAAATGACTAAAATTTGACAGTAATCTCTTTTTGTCTGAATAAAGTTGGGATTAAAAGCAGGGTGTTCCAAAGAATCTTAACGAAACTGGTTGGATTCCAGTGACTAACATTTCCTTTCAGTGTTCCATTCACACTTGTAACTTTTCACTGAAGTGGAAAGAACTGATAAATACAGCAGGACTTGGGCCAGGGATTTAGCTCAGTGGTTATGCCACCAACCTTACAAGTACAAGGACCCAAGTTAGATCCCTGGTACCAAAAAAACCCAAAAAAACCAAAAACAGCAGGACTTATATACAGGAACTGGTATCTCAGCTTTTCCCTGATGTTTGAAAATTCAAAATTCTTTTTGTATTTTAGTTTCTTCTACAAGCTTGTTCAGGTTATTATTTTTCTCCTTAGTTCTTGGTATAAGAATTTCTTCAACAGGTATCTCCACATTAATCATCTTTAGTTCTTCCTATCAAAAAAATCACCTTCTATATATTGTTTACCTTCTGACATTCACATGTCTGTCTCCTTTTCAGGCCCTTCTGTCCTCTGTCCAGTATTTCTGGCCTTAGGAACTCCCTTTATAGACAAAGCAGCTTCTTTATTGTTCTCTCGTTGTAAATACATATTCATCTTGTTTGGAAATTCAGAACTTATTATGAAACAACTCTCTTCCTGCATAAAAAACAATACATTAAGAAATAATTATACATGGCCAACTGCTAAGTTACCTGAAACTAAAAATCTAAACTAACATTTGCCTATTTACAGTCTAATTAGCGACACCATATATTACAATGCTCTTTCCCTAAGGGTTACAGCACTTGCCTAGAATTTACAAGAACCTGTGTTGGATAGGATCCCCAGAGCACAGGAGAAACAAATGAAATGAATTGAATGAACGAAATGAAAAATGAATGGAATGAATTTTGTCATCATCATGTATCCAAAACTTAGTATTTCTATTCATTTCCTGTCTTAAAAGGCGAGACTTTTTAATTCAGTTTTTCAAATTTTAAATGGAAAGCCTGGTGTGATGGTGTATTCTGAGGCAAGAGAATCAGGTTTTAGGCTAGCCTGGGCTACAAGAAGGTTAGACAAAAAACTACCAGATACAATTCTACCAATGCCTGCTTTCCTCAAATGATAGGATAAAATTAAGTCACTTACTACCAATTTGATATCACATTCACCACGTTCAAGATGTGTCTCATCTTCTGCTCTGTAACATTAAAATGTGTCATAAATTACAGAATGTTTTGACACAGTAAGACACTGCTCTACATGCCTGAAAGAGCATTTTAGCCAAGGTAAAAACAGTATATCCTACTTAACATTGAAAGGGGATATCTTGGTTTGACCAATCAGCTCAAATGTAGTAAATCTAACTGGCCCATTTATTGTGTGTACTGTGTATTAATATTTAAAAAAAAAAAAAAAAAAAAAAAAACTGGAGTCAAGCATAGTGGCATACACCACTTGGGAGGCTGAGGCAGAATTGCTACAAGTTCGAGGCCAGTCTGGACTACCTAGTAGCAAGACCGTCTCAAAAAACCAAAAGAAAAAAAAAACTGATGACAAAATAAGACTAAAAGTTTAAATAAAGTCTATGTGCCCAAAACTATTTTAAAAGGTTCAACTTACTCTGACTCTTCAATAGGAGAAATGGAGCCATCATCATCCAAGTATTTGTATCTCCGACTATCAAGACCTTCTTTTTCTAAATCTTCACCAACATTCATTTGTTTCAATGATTCCTTAAGGTGGTGTTCATACTTCAGTTTTTCAATGTAGTTAAAAAACCCTCTTGCAACAGCTTGCTGTTATGTTAAAAAAAAACCAACATTTTGTCTTGGCCTTTCAAAATAAACTCCTCTGCATTTCTGGACCAAACAAATCAATGATTATCACTTTACACTTTAACAAGTACTCTCAAAATTATGCCTGCAAAGTACCACATGTTAACTGTACATTCAACATCCAATTCTCAAATATTCCAAAAATCTGTTAGCATTAAATATCAGAAAATAACAGCTAGGCTTCAGGAATGTTGACCGAACAGCAAAGACATGAGTTTAATATGGCTTACAGCAAAGTAAGTGGAAGTCATGTTTTAGGGTTGAGATCAAGGAATACACAGAGGTAGACTTGAACAATGCTTTCATATATTCACTTGCCAGTGAAGAATTCACCCAGAAACCCAAATGAAGTCCAAGAGGAAGAATGGAGTCAACTTTTAAGTACAGAATATCAAAACTGCACTGTTTCTTTTGTCTTAAGACAATTCAAAATGAGCCAAAACAATTCAGACATTTTAGCTATGTGTATCTGTATATATAAACCACTGACTCACCTCAAAACTTAAAATTTTCCTCCAAGGTAATGGTTTCCTTCCATCTTCAGAATGTAAAAATGGAAATGTAGGTCCTTTGTCTTTAATTTGTTTTTTATCTATTTGTGACCTTCTAGTGTTTCTCCTTCCTTTTGGTCTTCCCCTTGGTGTTAATTTTGGCTTGTATTTTCTCTTTTTACGTTTCTTCTTTTTCTTGAATCTTTCAAAAATAGCTTTTAAAGTCAATGGTCTTGGCTCTATAGATGAGTCACTTGATGAATCTGTTTGCACACTTTCAGGTATATGAACAAATTTCCTACTGGGGTTTCTTTGAGTCCGTTTAGGTAAGGAAGGTACACACTGTGTTTTAAATAAGCTGCTACCAGATGAAGAGCTATCACTAGAAAATAAAATTTTATCATATTACTAAGTGCTTAGTAGTAATGTGCAACCCCAACTGCATATTTAAGACCAACTGAGGAGAACATGCTCAGAATAAAAAATTATTAGAATGGGCTCAGTACCAGACAGCCATTGAATCCTGACCATGGTATCTAAAATGGTCACATTTGTCAAAAAATGAAATTTCATTTCCCAAGAGATTTAAACTGCCCAAAAGTTGTCTGGCTCACTTTTACAACTTCCTCTATCTAAACAGCCTATTAAAAAAAAAAAGACATTTGTCAGTATAATACCAGGAAAGTGTAGTTTCCCTAAGCTATGTTCCTGTATAATATATTCAGATTGTGAAGAATGTACTTTCAATAATTCAATAAATATGTAACTGGATAAGCTTGGAAGGTGTCAGCCAGTTTCTTTCCCCAATCTAATAATTATCTTTAATACCAATTACGTGATTTATAATTTCCAACTCTTAACACACAGTAACTATTTTTACTAAATCCAGTTTCCTGTAAGTCCATTTACCTTTGGTTTTCAATTTCCACAGCTGTATCAGATGTTGTATAATTAACAGCATCCATGCCTGATTTATCCATCACTTAAGTTTCTGAAATTACAAAACTCAGTATAGGTAATATAGCTTCCATGAACAAATGCAAACATACATATACAGCCAGTATCTACTAAAAAGTTCTTGGACCATGCCACGGCAAAATCATTTACTAGGCTTTTAAGATCTAGGGATCTTAAAAATCAAATCAAAATTTCTTTAAACCTCTAGAATTTGCATTCACACATTTCTAATTTTGGCTCTCAAAACCTACCCAATGTAGCAAGATCCTTGAAAAGTACTTAATTTCAACAATAAAAGTTTGAGTACAAAATAGTTTATTGGCCACTATTACTAGCCAAAACAGGCATTTCCCAAAATCAAAGAGGGACTCATAGGAAAAACTTGTGCCAAGAAAACCAGAAGGCAAACTGCCTGTCAGAAAAATAATCTTTCAGACTGCATCTCCATCCAATTCTTGGTCTGAACTTAAGACTTACTGCCTCCTTCAGTGTTCCTTCCGGGGTTTCATGTAACTGCATCTCTTTGTCATATTACCTGTCATTATTGGTGGAAACTTAGTAGTTCAGAATTTTGGCATGCATACTGACACTACTTTTGTCTCCATCTTCTTGGTAGAGTATACAGCAGGCAAGAAGACAACAAAAATTTTAGGTTAAAGGTGACTATTAGCCAGGTCCAGTGGTGACATCTGTTATCCCAGCATTCTGGGAGTCTGAGGCAAAAGGATCAAAAAAAAGTTCTAGCCCAGCCAGGGTAAATTAGTGACTTAGCCAGACTCTCTCAAAATTTTTAATAAGGGCTGGAAACAACTCAGTGTAAAAGCCCTGGGTTCAATCCCCACTACTCCAAAATTTAAAAAATAAAAATTACTTTCATTATTTCAACTCTCATGATGTTTCTATTCCTTAAGTGTACCTGAAAACAAGTCATTACAAACCCTAGAATGACAAACTTACAAAATACTTCAAATACAGGAATATGTAAAGCTCACTAAAATCTCAGATTTGTTAAATGTTAACTTCATAGTGTTTTGCTCTCTTAAGTGTAAAGCCCTAAGTGTCATTACATATAAACTGGTCTAAAGTGAAATCCACACCTTGGGCAAGTCAGCTAGATCTCTTGAAGGGACAGGACATGATGGTGCATGCCTGTAATCCCGGCACCCTGGGACGCTGAGGCAGTAAGATTAACTTTGAGCCCTCTTTGGGCGACTGAGACTGTTTCAAAATTTAAAATGGCTGGAGAGGTAGCTCAGTGCAAAGGCCTTGGATTCCATACCCAGTACTACAAAAAATAAATAAGTAAATGGGGATGTAGCTCAGTGGTACAACACTTGCCTAACATGGGCAAGGCCTGAGCTGATCCCCAGTGCGGCGCAAACAAAACTGATATCCAAAAAACACAATAGTACACGCGTAAATTTTTAAAATGACCAAAATACATGTGGCTCAAAAATCCCTCTTTCGATGCCAGCCCGGTGGCGCACGCCTGTAGTCCCAGCATTCAGGAGTTCGAGGCCGGCCTGGACTACATGACGAGACTCTTCACAATAAAAACGAACAAACAAACTCAGAACGTGTTTAGAAGCCCTCCGACTTGGTCGTCGCTTCCCATCCTGGGATTCTGAGATTTAAAGCGGACATGGCCTGTCTCGAGCTAACGCAGACCACTTTGATCTGCCGGAAGCGGAGGTTCCTCAAGTGAGAATATGACGCCAACACCGGACCCCTCACACATGGGCCGCATTACACCATCACAAGTCACTCGTCCAGACTTACGTTTTATCACCCACATCGCTGACAGCACCGGCCGCTCTGCACTTCAATCGCCTGACCCTCGAGCAGGGCCAGAGCAGCCCACAGTCGGGGCTGCCTTCGGCGCACTCGAGCCAGGCACACAGGCCCGCATGACCATGGCCTCTGCCTGCCACTGACTTCCTGCCGAAGCCCAGAGATCTGCCCCCTTCGTCCCACTACCCGTCCCACTCCAGTCCACAACAGCCCCAACACCACCACCTACCTCTCCCAACAGCACCGCAGAAAAGAACGCGCCAGCCTCGCGACCCCGCTAATAGTGGGACAGGAATCTCGCGAGACAACTTCGCCCCGGAGAGAAAACGGGCAAGGGGAGGAGACGCGAGGCGCTAGCGCCTTTAGATCACCGCGGGGGGAGGGGCGAGGCGGTGGGCGGGGCCTAAACTGCTCTACTGGAGGCCGAGAAGTTGACTCAGGGCTGTTTAGGATTGCGGCCTGAGCGCTTCACTTACTGGTCTGGTAAGTGTAACAGTCAAGAACATTTCGGCAAATAAAAATAAATGTTGGGCCAGGTGTGGTAGCGCACGTCTATATAATCTCAGCACTCTGGAGGCTGAGGTAGGGTGATCGCAAATTTGAGCCCAGCCTGAGCAACTTAGACCCTCCCTGTCTTAAGCTCCTTGGGAAGGGCTTGGGTTCAGTCCCCAGTATCGCTAAAAAGAAAGAAAAAAGTGGGGTCAAGTGAACGGAGTTAATGAGAACAGATGATTTTTTTTTCTACGGGTTTCGCGTTTTGCTAAACTGAGGTGTGGTCCTGCCGTGTCTGTCTTTGCCGTCATACATGTCGTCTGTGTTAAAATACTGGGAAAGGCTCGAACATGATCATGATTTCAAAAGTATATAACCTAGGTACTGGAGCCCAGAACTGTCACCGTATGTGTCTGTCTCACTGGATAGCCAGGTTCCTTGTATCCCAAAGAATTGAGCAGAACACACAGAAGCAGTAACAGAGGCCAAGATTTATTAAAGGAAAGTGTATTTTATACACCGGGAGCGAGCCAGTGAGAGAGCTCAAGAGCGAGTTTGACTCAGAGCAGCCCCATCCGTTGGAGGTTTGAGGTTAAAGTACACTTGGAAGAGTTTCGAGTAGAGTTCAGAGGTAGCACTAGAAAGTACACCCTGAAGAACTGCAGCGAGTTCTACCTTTGGTTCCATTTTGTTTTTCTAGCATTTGGGCAGGGATGGGGGTGGTAACTCATTGGACTCCGTCCAATTAATTAAGTCTCCACCCTCACGTGGGGAGGGGGAGATTTTTGAGCCCTCTGGAAGTCAAAACCGCTGTGCTAATGATATAATGACCTTTGGGTTACTCTAAAGCTATTAGAGTGGGTGCTCCTGGGGCCCCTGTCAGAGGTCAAGAAACTGTGATAAGGAGAGGATTTTGAGGGAATGTGGTGAAAGCAAGGTGATGCCCTGCTGGCCTCTGAGAGCCAGAAGACATCCTGTCTGTTGTGAGCCTGAAATCGGTCTCCCAGTCTTCTGCCTCAAATTGCACACTCATATCCCCTCCCCTGCTCAGTCTGATAGCTCAGTTTTATGCTCTTAGTTAAGGGTCTGCCTCCCAGGAGTTGGTTAACCTGTCACCGAAGATACCAGCACGGGATTTTTAACTCCCTAGTTTCCTCTCTTCCTAAATTCTCCCTGCAGTTACCGAGTTAAGGAGGAAACAGCTTAATCTAGTTTAATTTGATTGGCTTTTCCCCTAGGAGGAGTTAAAAAATAAAAAAGAATAAACTGGTTTGATTTTTTTCCATTTTCAGAACTCTTGTATCATATGATACACCAGTAAAGCCGGCTATTCCTAGTTAATGTCATTTTTAGGATTGGATAGACCTTCAAAGTAGTATGTATGGTCTCTTCACTCCAAATAGTGAACAATTCCAGCTATAAAAAATCTCATCCTAGGGCTCAGGGATTTAGCTCAGTGGTTCCGCTGCCTGCCTCACAAGCACAAGGTCCCGAGTTCAATCCCCAGTACCAAAAAAAAAAAAATCTGATCCTGTAGGCAATGTCCACTGCTTTCCATCCACAGTCTATGCAACTACTATAAGCTCCAGGAAAGGTATCTGTGTGTGTCTCATTCCCTGCCTCATTGGGAACAGGCCCCATTATGTAATTTGTAAGGCTTGGGGCAAAATGGAAATGCAGGGCTCTTTGTTCAAAAAAAAGAGGGAAAAGTACCATTAAAGGTACTAAAATGTAAGCTCTTTCTTTTGTGGTACTGCTCTTGTCCAGATATTTTTTTTCTTTTTTGTGACACAGGGTCTCACTGTGTAGCCCAGGCTGGCCTCAAATTTGCAATCCTCCTCCTCCAGCTTCCCGAGTGATGGGATTACAGGCATGTGCCACCACTCTGGGCTCTGTCCTGATACTGTTACATTAGCAGTATCATTCTAAGTACAGAAAAATTAAAACTATTAGTGTAAATGTTACCATTTTTCTTTACATTGTGCAATGCTAGTTTTAAATACAAACGTGAACATTTAACTTGAATGCAGAATCACTGAAATTTCACAATTGTTATTTTATAGTTCATATAAGTATATGTACTTTGTTTTTGTTAAAATGCTTATTAGAAATACTGTACAAAGTTAACTAGCCTGTTTTTATTTTACTTCTTGGTATATGAACATTCTACCAACATTCTGTAGAATCCAGCAATTTTGAGTCTTGGTGGACTCCCATACATGGTGTGTCCACCAGAATTCGAGACTAACAGGGCTTTACAAACACTTGATGTGAATGGGGTGACAAAGCATGGTGGAGGACACACGTACTGCACCTCTCTCCTGTTCATGCTTCATTGTCCCATAGTAGTTCACTTAAAATACAAGTTCAGTCATAAAGTTCTTGGGGTTGGCGTTAGAATGAGACCCTGGGTTCAATCCCAGCACTAGAAAAAAAATTCATGTGAATATGGTGGCCTTGTGCGACTGACTGCACTAGCTGCCACCTATGAAACCAGCCCTGTAAATACTGTTTGCCTCCCTCTGGCTCAAGGCTGACCTCCTGAAGCCACTCTGACTTTATATGAAAATCTTTCTCCTATTACTTGAACTCCACACATCCCAGACATTTAAACATACTACTGCTGCACTGCTTTCTGTGCTGTTGGCCTTTCAGAAGCTCTGCATTTCTAAACCAGTTATTCAGGCTGCAGCCTCCTAGGTTGGATTTCCTTTCCGTGGGGGAGGGTGGGTACTGGGACCAAACTCAGGACCTCTTGCATTGGACTTTTGTTTTTTGGTAGGGAAATAAACTGAACTTTGTTTAGAGAGAGTACAGTATATAAAATTAGGATTAGATTTGAATTTAACTTGAGTCCTTACTCCTATTGTAAGCAGAAATATCTAAAGTGCTTTTATTATATCCTCATAAATATACTATTCATTGTGCAGATTTTGACATGTTCATAAATATATAAGTGCCTGTTTGTCTGATAAAGAATGTAATAAAATGTTAACATTTGGGAAATCTGGGTGAAGCATATACAGTAATTTTTTGTATATAATATTTGTCAATTTGAAATTATTGTAAAAGAAAAAGTTAAAATGTCTTTGTCCTCAGCAATTACAGATTACACAACTCAAAAATGTGTTTAAGATGCTGGAGATTTAGCTCAGGGGCACCGTGCCTGCCTTGCAAGAGCAAGGTCCTGAGTTCAATCCTTGGTACCGCAAAAAACAAAAACAAAAATGTGTTTAAGATAATTGAAGTATAATTAATATATTATTTGGAACCCATTATCTAGTTATTTATATTTAATTTAGGAGACCAGATTATGTATATTAAATAACTAAAGGACAATGAACACTAGTATTTAATGTGGCCTGTCCCCACTACTCTAGACTGAAGCAGGAAGACTGCTTTAGCCTAGGAGTTCCAGTCCAGCCTAGGCAACAGAGGGAGGTTCCATCTCTTAAGAAAAAATATATAAATGTTAAGTCCAAAGTGTACGCAATAGCATGTTTATGGAGGATATGTTGTTTGGAAGTATAAAAACTAGAAATATAGCTAAACATGGTGGCACATGCCTGTAATCCCAGGACTCCGGGAAGCTGAAGCAGAAAGATTGCAATTTCCGGCCCAGCTTGGGCAATTTAGCAAGACACTAAATAAAAATAAAGCCCAGTGTGATGGTACAGGTTTGTAATCCCAGCATGTGGGTGGCTGACTGGGGAAGGAGGTACACAAGTTCTAGCCCAGCACATACTACTTAGCAATCTAATAAGACTGCCTCAAAATTAAAAAAAAAAAAAAATTAAAACAGCAGGAGATGTAGCTCAGTCATCCTCCACCCAAAAAAGAAAAGAAATTCAATTTCTAAGAAAGCTACAAGCCAGGTGTGGTGGTAAACACCTTTTAGCCCAGCACTTGGGAGGCTGAGGCAGGAGGATCACTGTGAGTTTGAGGCCCGCCTGAACTACATAGTGAGATCCTATCTCAGAAAAACAACAAAAGAAACCCCCCCAAAATGACAACAAAACAAACTACAAAGCTGAAAAATTTGTTTTAAACAGTTTTCGGAACTATTTCAGCCAGGCATGGTGGTGCAAAACTGTAATCCCAGCCCTCTGGAGGCTGAGGCAGAAGGATCCTTGCAAGTTCAAGGCCAGTCTGCCCCATAGGCTGCATACCTATAAAGTGAGACCCTATCTCAAAACAAAACAAAATAAACAAAAAAAACAAAACTATTTTAAGTGACTCTGAGGGACCACCTTTCACTTGCTAGGCAAGCATGTTCAAACCAGAGACTCTTCAGATTAATAAAGTGTTCTATTAGCAATTGTGATGACAACTCTGGCAACGCTCCTAAAAACAGAAATGGCCTTGAGTTTCATCTGTATTCCTTGTTGTGATTGGCCTGGAGTGGGCTTCCCTGCCCACTTCTTTTTTCTTTTTACATCTGCCTTCATTTTATTTTATCTCATTCAACTTGCACACCTCATCCCTTGAACACCTGAGGTAAGACACTACTTTCTGTGTATGTTTACCATGAATTACACTTAGCACATATTTTTAAAATTCCAGATTATATATCAAGTTATAATTGGTTCAGTTATCAGAATAATTTTCACTTTAAAACTGCATACCAAGAAAGAATGTTTATTTGTAAGTGGAAGTAGACCTTTGAATTCCAGAAGATAATCATTTCCATAGGTTTCCATTTCCATTAGTTATTTAAGTTTCTTTCTGTAAAAGTTTAAGAAGCTTAATTTTTCAGCTTATATGTCAAATATAGAGAAGGGAACATAGGTTATCTATTCCAGAGATTTCTGTATATGTGTTGTTATATATGCATGCATATATATGTATATATAAAACACTATAGAATCCCATACTGTTTTCTGCAACCATTTTGATGCTTACTCATAATCCTTAGTAAATGCCTTTTTTTTTCCATTAACTTTATTGGTACATTTTAGGTATACAGTACAGTACATTCATCTTTGAGATCTTGTACCTTTACATGATGTATCTTGGTTTTTGGGTTTTTTTTCTTTAATTTTATTGGTACATTTTAGGTATACAATATAATTACATTCATCATTGGAAATTTGCACCTTTATATAATCTCTCTTGGTTCTTATTTTTTCCCCATTCCCCTGCCCTCCCTTCACCCCCTCCACCCTTCCCTATTTACAAAGACTTTGTTTCCATTTTTTTACTTTTCTCGTATTTTTTCTTTTCCCTTCAGTAAGTCCCTTTTATTTCAGGACCAACCATTAGAAAATTACAGTTTCAATCTAGATAGGTGCCCTCTTGGCTTGGTGTCTCCTCGTTTCAGTCTATTTTATTTTATTTTTTTAACTTATTTATTTATTTTTTTTCCCAGTTCCAGGGATCAAACTCAGGACCGTGCCCTTGCAAGGCAGGCGCGGTGACACTAAGCTAAATCCCTGACCCTCAGTCTATTTTAAATGTCAACCATTTAACAGTATTGGACTGGAAGTATAGCTTAGGGATAGAGTGTTTGCCAAGCATACATGAGACCCTGGATTGGATCCCTAGCACCATGAAAAGAAGAAAAGAACAGTATTAAAAGAGGTCTTTTGCCAGTTGCATACTTGGAATACTAAATGCTAAAGCTGGGGTTGCTTTTCTGTGAGGATAAAAAAATCTAATTGCCCTTTGCTCTCTTTATACAACTGAACTCTTAATGCTCACTTCCAGAACAGCAGCTGTTCATGCCTGATGTACTTTGAACTCTTGTGATAATTAACCAAGAATAGTTTTACTTGTGTAACCTCCCACCTAAAGAAGACAATGATGGCTTGTGCTGAGTTTTCTTTTCATGTGCCAAGTCTACAGGAGCTTGCTGAAGGTAAAAACAATATTAACTTTGGATTTTTAAGAACTATTCTGAAGAAAAAATTAAGATTCTAAAATATATATGTACCTTCTTGGCTTAAAATCCAGAAAATCTTTTCAAGAATTTGGTCCCTTTGTAATTGGTGAAAAGTAGGTTTTGCTATATTTTCACATACTGAATCTTAATTATATATATATTCATAACTCATTCAAGATGGGAAATTTCCCATTCAATTTAGTTTTTGTTCTTAGTAAATAAAAGATCTGGTATGGACTATCTGATAACTTCATATTTTCAGAGTCTCATTATAAAAGACTAAACTAAAAGGTGACACTACTATCAAAACTCTTATAAGAACTTTTTTCTTATAAATAAATGTTCAAATGAGAAGGAGAACAAGGAAGGGAGCAGGGGGAAAGGAAGAAAGGGGAAAAAAAGAATAGGAAAAAATGGAAACAAGGCTTCTGAAGTGGGGTGGGAGAGAGAGGAGGGGAATGGGGAAAAAAAGAAGCAAGATATATTACCTACAGGTACAAATTCGCTATGATGAATATTATCATTATGTATATCTTAAATGTATTAATAAATGTTTTGCTTCCAAAATAAATAAATAAGCAACAACCCAGCATTCTCCATTTTTTTTAATATATAAATTTAGGTTCAGAGTGTGACATAGAAAATTTGAAGGAAGATGTGATATGTGGTGGCCAATTTTTACCTAAAATTAATAGCCCTTTTCATGTCTTTATTAGTTATGCAGAAGGGGCTAAAAGATAACTTTGCTGAAGTCCAAGTCTCTGTAGTTGACTGTCCTGATTTGACTAAGGAACCATTTACCTTTCCTGTAAAAGGTAAGTCGTATTTTAAAAATATCCTTTTGGTTTTCAGTCATAATCTTTTTCTGAAGGCAGAAATATTTTTATCTACAAATAAATATTATCACAACTTTTCAGCCAAATTTTGCTTAATTTCCATGCTCATGCTCATTGTTTTCTGATGTTGGTCACATTTCATTTTATACCTTTGTGGTAAAAGACTGTGTTTTATTTACGTTTGTAAACATCACTGCTTATATAATATTCAGTGCACTAGAATTTTGATATCACATGAGTTTTTATGAGTTTTGTTTTTAATTGCTGAAGAGATGAGACATGAGAACTTCATTTATTCAAGATCAGAAAGTATCTTAAAAGCTTTGTATTTCCCAGCACTCCAGAGAATGAGGCAGGAGGATTGCTGTGAGGCCAGCCTGCATTACACAGTGAGTTCAAGGCCAGCCTGAACACTACATAGTAAGACCCTGTCTCAAAAAAACAAAACAAGAAAAGGCTGTATTTGACTCATCTATTAAATATTTATAACCCTTCAACAAATCTACAGAGTGATCATTCTCTGTTTCATGTGAGAAAGGAAAGAAATTAATATTGGTTGAGTCAGATAATTTGTCAGTGTAATGGATATCTATATTTGATGTCTTAATTTTTACAATACCACTGCAGGGTGAATACTAGCTCCAAACTACAGATGAGAAAACTGAAGCTGAGAGAAGCTAAGTAAACTCGGTGTGAATCATAATCAGATTAAAAAACAGGGCTATCTGGTCTAGAAGTCTTTCCCTTTAATACCCTACTGTTGTGAGGAATTAGATAGACATATCATTCTTTTATTATGTAATTGACATCTTTGTTAAAAAGTAGTTTGCCATGGAAGAATTCCTGATCTCTGATTTCTGTTTCTGACATAAACTTTGCATTATCCTGAGTAAACCACTCAATGTATCTCAGCCTCAGACACATTAAAATAGGGAGATTTCACTGAATGTTCTTTGGGGGTCTTTCTGGCTTAAACAGTCTTTGGTTATAAGTGTACTTACTTTTATAGAAGGTTTGTGTATGGGTGGCAATTTCTGTTAGCATCGTGAGATCATTTAAAATAATACATTTTTATAGCCATGGTTCCTCTGAATATAAGTAATATATTCTACTTGCTAATTAAAATAAACTAAAAATCAGGAAATATAGTACTAAGAAGAAATCTTAATTCTGTTATCCAAAAGGTTACACTGAAAAAGTCTTCTGGTCACTAATTTGTATGACTTGAAATTGCAGTACTGGAAGTCAGATATATATGTATATGTGTATGTATGAGCTTTCATAAGCAAAGGCAATTACTACATGAACTGATCTTGCTAAGGTCACTAGTGACCTTTGTATGTTATTTAGTGTTGTTTTATTGGTCTATATATTTCATACTATTTGGCCATTGTTGCCTAACATTCTTCTTTTGGTTCTTTGGCCTTCACCTTTGGATTTTTTTGCTGCTTCTTGCTTGGTTCCTACCACCTTTGTCATTTTTCCTGGCTGCTTTCTCTTTCTGGCAGTCTCTTAAATATTGAAAATCCAGAATTTTTTTGAAGTCTATTCTTATTTTGTATAATCCTTCTGGGTTTTTTTCAGGTACTTTTGAGATTTAATTACTACCTGGATACAACAGCTTTGAAATGTTTGTCTCACCTAGTTCTCTTTTTCTTAGCTATATATATCTGTATTTTCAGCTGCCTGTTGGACATCTCCACCTATATATGCTAAAGACAATTTGAAGTCCATATGTCTAAAATTTCACTCATTACTTCACTATAGTTAACTATTCTTTCTTTGTTCTTTTGTGAATTTCCTCTTCTCCACCTCTACACTCACCATTATAAACTATTATTTATTTTTCCATAGTCTTTTATAAAAGTCCCCTAATGATTTCTCTAGACTTCAACATCACTATCACTTATGAGAAAGAATCTTATCTATGAGTAATTTCTGCTAGTTCTATGGAAAACACTTCCTAAATTCCCAGATAAAAAATGGTCTTATCAGAATTTTGTACATTGATACTCTTCTTAGCTTGAGTACAGCAATTATATCTGCTTTACTTTATAATAAGTTAGCATGAAACTTATAAGACTTTTACGTGTGTGTGTGTGTGTGTGTGTGTGTGTGTGTGTGTTACTGGAGATTGAACCTGGGCCTCATGTATTTATTGCTTTACCACTGAGCTATATCCCCAGCCCTAAGACTACTTTTTCTCAAATAAAAGAAAATGACTGCTCTTCATTTTAAAAGAAGTGCCTTTTCCCAAACTACATCTTGTTATACCAAGATAATTAGGTAAGTAGAAGACCTGAGGTATAGTTCGGTGATAGAGAATATTCTTAGTAGGCTCAACACCCCAGGTTCAAGCCTCAGTACCTGTCCCCCAGAAGTAGAAAGTAGCATCTAGGGTTATCTCTAATCTAAGGTTATCTCTAATTACATGTCATTTATATAAATGCTCTTGGAAATAAGCAGCTTCCAAGATTTCCCAGTATGGATCTAAAGAACATATATTCTACCAGAGCAAAATATTTTAAATTATGAAACAATTTTAGAAGAAAAAGGCCAGCACTCCTCCCAAAAAAATAGATTTTAAAGAATTAAAATATTGCAACTAATTCCACATATCTTATCCAGTCGAGTATTTGGTGCCAATTCTAGCTTGTGCTCTATTTGCAAAATCCAGTTGTGTTTCTTGCTACCAACTATATCAAGCCATGCTAGGTTATGATGACATTGGAGACACAGATAGGTAGTTAAAAGAGGACAGAAGTACTAGCTACTTATATCTTCCAGCTCTTGCTGTTTAAACATTTTGAGGATGGAGGTTATATACTCTTAAATTAGTGTCTTCTGGTATTTTATATTTATTTTATGTTTGCTTATTTTTAAGATGGCTTGTGTTTTTTTAGGCATCTGTGGGAAAACTAGAATTGCAGAAGTAGGAGGTGTGCCTTACTTAATGCCTCTTGTAAACAATAAAAAAGTAAGTATATTTTTATTCTTCACATTCACATGAAGATTGTTCCTCTTTATTGTTAGAAGATTCATTAGTCAATGTGCCAGGCAGGAGGGTGCTAATGGACTCAGCAATGAAAAGTAAACCAGAAAATTTGTGTAAGCTGTGATTTAAATATTTTTTTCCCTTTATAGGTTTATGATCTGAATAAGATTGCAAAAGAAATCAAGCTGCCTGGAGCTTTTATTCTTGGAGCAGGGGCAGGCCCATTTCAGACTCTTGGGTTCAATTCTGAGGTCTAGTATATATACATAATTATCCATTTTATTGATTTGTCATTTGCTTTTCCTTTTTCCTTTTACTATTTCAGAAAGCATACTTTCTGAGTGAACTATAAATGCTTGATGATGTCATATCTCCCTACACATTTGACACATATCTGGACTGTAGTACATGCTCCAGTTGGTCCAACTCCAATGGAGCACTAATGTTTAATTTCAGATTTTCTCAGGGGATTACGTTCAGCCTTGGTTGGATTGAGAGCCTTGGATATTCTGCTGAAGGTCTTGGAGTGTAAAAGGAGTTTTATTCTTATATATCATACCTTCCTCACTTCTCTGTAAATCTTTGCTTTTGGTATGAAAGAAGCTTGAATTAGAAGATGAATGGAGTAATGATCCAATCTAGAATGCAAGCCAAATAGTAGGAAACTATCGTAGTAATATGATGGTTATTTATAGCAGTTAATACCTATTATCAGTATATTTCATACACATGCTGTAGCACATGTGATATATACTAAATAGTAGCATATTAGTATTAACATATATGAAAATATATACATTTCATGATACTCAATATTGTATTAGTAATAGTAATATTACTATATATGAATACATACTTATATGAAATACTTAAAATGTTTTAAACTGAGATAAAATTTTGTTATATTATTCAAAATGGTGTCTTCATAGAGATATTAAGATTAATTACCTTCTCTTGTTTTCAGTTTATGCCAGTTATTCAAACAGAAAGTGAATACAGTCCTCCTGTGAACAGCAGTTACTTTGCCTATATTAACCCTGCAGACGGAGGGTGCCTACTACAGAAATATAGTGAGAAACATCATGATTTTGGATGTGCACTACTGGCTAATCTTTTTGCCAGTGAGGGCCAACCTGGGAAGGTAATTTGTCCATAAAAACATAATGTTCTTTAAATGTTCCCAGATAGCTAAAAATTTGAATTTTTTATGCTAAATGGGGTCTTCCTAAGAAAATTAGAGCTACCAAAATCATAGCTCTTTATATAACACAGTTACACAAGAATCAGGATAATATAGGCAACATGAAAGTCTTATTTAAAACTGAAGAATAATACTTAGTAAGTAATGTTTTTCTGAGTAAATGAAAAGTAATAGAGCTGGGCGTGGTGGTGCATGCCTGTAATCCCAGCACTTGGGAGGCTGAGGCAGGAGGATCACTACAAGTTCGAGGCCAGCCTGGGCTACATAGTAAGTTCAGGGCCAGCCTGACCTACAAAGAGAGACCTTGTTTCAAAAAAGCAAAAAAAAAGAAAAGAAAAAAGTAACAGTATTAATTTGGTGTTAAAAGAACTATGAGGCTACAGTAAATGCCACCTATAGGTAGTACTTAAGTAATTTGCTCATTTCTGACCAATCACACATTGTGCTGGATAGAAATGGTGATAGCAAAAACTTATACCAAGCAAAATATACAGAAAATTAATATCTTCATATTTTTTCTTTTTAGGACACAAAAAGATTTTAGTGTTAGCATTTGTGAGGATTCCCAGATTTTCTAAGTAGAAATAGCCACTTCAGCTAATTGAGAAATGAAGTAGAAAAGTACTACTAAATACCTAAGAGAGAAAACTTAGTTTTACAGGAAGTGAGAAAATAGAATCATTTCTCCTCATCTCCATTTAGCAGAGGTTAATTCTTTTTAGCCAGGGAATTCTCAGCCTTTTCTACTTTGACATATATACTTAAGAGTCTCTAGAGTTCAGTGTAAGACTCAGTTCAGGAAAGCATAAATAAGATTTATTATTAAAGGTATACATAATTGATATATTTTTGTATACAGATACATCAATTCAGATCTGGGTATGCTAAGTAAACGAGAATATTCATGGAATTGTTACATTTCGGCAGTGTTTACATAAAATTTTACAGCTTACTAAATGGTATGCATATTTATGTTCTCTATAGGTCATTGAGGTAAAAGCCAAAAGAAGAACTGGACAACTTAACTTTGTGACTTGTATGAGACAGGCTCTGGGAACTCATTATGGAAATAAGCCTGTAGGGATGGGAGGTACTTTCATAGTTCAGAAGGGAAAAGTAAAGGCTCACATCATGGTAAGTTCTTGCATGTGTCAGTGTTGTTGTGCATATGGTTACATTCTTAGGATTTTAAGTATGTTGAGAATTCTACCTTTAAAGAAACCCTGAATAAATCTTTTGCTAGGAGTGTATTAAATTTTAAATGGCAAACTATAATGTAAATCATAATGTGAGATGTCATGGAGAGTTCTCTTTTGTTTGCTTGAGTTTCCTTTTTTTGAGACAGGATCTCATTATGTAATCCAAGCTAACATGGACCTCATTGTGTAGCTCAGGGAACTTTCTTTTCAATGTACTTATTTTTTTTTTGGTACCAGGAATTGAACTGACATTTTTGCACTTGCAAGGCAGGCAGTGGAACCACTGAGCTAAATCCCCAGCCCTTCAATGTACTTATTTTAAGACCAAGATTAATTCAAGTATAAGCCTTAAAAACTGTTTATTATTTTCATTACCAGAATCCCAAACTCAATACATAACAGACTTTGCAACTAAGATGGTTGTGATATAGGGAAAAGAAATTGCATTATGAAAATTATAATCTTATGGTTCTGTGTACGGTGCCAAGCACCTGTAGTCCCAACGGGTGAGGCAGGAGGATCACTTACGCCCAGGACTTTGACATCAACCTGAGCAACATGTCTCAAAAAAAAAAAAAATGTGTTACAAGTATGGAATACCATATGAAGCCAGGTTTAGGCATTCAAGACCTTTTTGTTTCACAATTTTTAGTAGCTGAATAAATGAAGTGTAAAAATAACTACAACAATTTTCTTTTTTTCCCTTTTTTTTTGGAGACAGGGTCTTGATATGTAGTTCAGGCTGGCCTTGAAATCGCAGTGATCTTCATGCCTCAGCTTCCTAAGTTCTAGGATTACAGACGTGCATCACTACACCTGACTCCTAGCACCATTAAAAGTTGTCCCTTTTACTTGCTGAATGGTGTCGACACTCTGAAAATAATTTCATCCTATAGGCAAGGGCTTTTATCTGGCTTCTATATTCTATTCCATTGGTCTGGATGTCTGTCATTACACGAGTAATGAGTGGTACTATTTTATTACTGTAGCTTTGTAGGAAGTTTCAAAGTTAAGAAGTATGAGATCTCTGACTTTTTCAAGTTTATTTTGAAAATTTCAGTGTCCATATATTCTATATAAATTTTAGGATGGAGTTTTCTGTGAAAGTCATTAAGATTTTAGTAGGGCTTAAACTGAACCTTTTCTTTCCCTAGTGCTTGGGACTGAAACAAGGGCCCTGCATATTATAGGCAATTGGCAGGTGCTATACTACCGAGCTGCACCCTCAGCTCCACAGTGAATCTTTAGATAGCTTTGAGTAATACTGATATTTTAATATTGAGTCATCCAATCCCTAAAGATGAGGTAAGATGTCTTTCCACTTACTGGAGTCTTTTTCTTTCAGCGATGTTTTGTAGTTTTCAGTGTATGTCTTTTACTTGCCTGGTTAGGATTAATTCCAAAGTATTTTGTTCTCTTTTTGAAGCTTGTATTCAATCATAGTGCTTTATTTAAGTGGTAGACTGCTTGTTTGCCTAGTATACATGAGGTCCTGGGTTTTATCTGATGCATCGCAAAAAATATTTTTTTTAAAGATTAGAATGTGGAAATATACATAGGAAAATTGAGAATCTATGAAAAATAAGAGGGGGGCTGAGGCTATATTTCAGTAGAAGAGCATTTGCCTTCCACATGCAAGGCCTTAGGTGTAATGCCCCAACACAGCAAAAAAGGCAAAACAAAAAAAGAATAAAGAAAAACATAGTAATTCATTTATTCATTCCTAAGCTTTAATTTATACACAGTGATTGGCTTTTTGAAAACTAGGTTATATTATTTAACTTATGCCAAAAATAATAGAATGTTTAAGAAAATTTCAAATTTTAAACTTAATGAAAATATTTTTAAATTTTTAAGTTCTCAATAATATTCAGTATGCTTGTTTAACCATCTTTCATTATAGCCCACAGAATTTTCCTCTTGTCCACTGAACTCTGATGAAGAGGTAAATAAATGGTTGCATTTTTATGAGATGAAGGCACCTCTGGTTTGTCTACCAGTTTTTGTTTCCAGAGACCCAGTAAGTCTTATTCATTTATATTATTGTATACTACAATGATAAAGCTTGATTTTTAGGATATTGTTAGAACTAGGTACTTTTTGTAGTGGTCTCATTTAAGAACTAGGATAGTCTATAGAATTATCTTGAAAGATAAGGAAGTAGGTGACTTATACCCTATGAGCGAGGCAGAGCAGATTTTACCTTTTAGTATATGAAGGCACAAGCATTTTCAGTAACACTCAAAGGCACACTATTAAGGTAGAATCAGGGCCGGGGAATTTAGCTCAGTGGTTCCGCTTCCTTCCCTGCAAGCACAAGGACCTGAGTTCAATCCCTGGTACCAAGGAAAAAAAAAGGAGAATCACACCTAGGATTCAGATCTCCTATCATTTTATTTGGTGTTCATCATATTCTAGTACTGTACACAGGAAAAAAATTAATATAGATAAATTCAAAGCAAATATCCACCCCAACATGGACTAGTTGTGTATTTTGATCCAGTGATCACATATCTAGGATTTTATCTTTAAATATATGCATAACTGGGGCCAGGGATTTAGCTTAGTGGTTCCACCGCCTGCCTCACAAGCATAAGGTCCCCAGTACCAAAAAAAAATGCATAATCTTGTAAAAAGAAAAAGTTAAAAGATTATGAATGACAACACTGTAACAGCAGAAATGGAAATAATATAAATGTTCGTTAAGAAATTACATACATACAATGGGATACCATGTAGGTATAAAAGAATGCAGAAGCTCTTTTATGATCTGATAAACAAAGATGTCAAAGGTTTAAGCTTAAAAAAAAAAACTATAGAACCGGGTGCAGAGTGCTACAATTTGAATAAAAAAAAGTAAAAGTAAATATTTCTGGAAAGATATATAAGAAACTGCTTACATATGTTGTCTGTAACAGGGAAAGGAAATGAGTGGTGAAGGCAAGTGAGAAGATACTTTTTACTGAATATATCCTTTTATACACTTGGATTTTTAGAATCATGTCAATTTGTTGTCTGTTTAAAAAATAAAATTTTTGTAACTAATTCCTCCTTATCCTTTAAACAAAAACTAATCAAAATAATTTCAGTACATACCAATACTACTTGTCTGTTGTCCTAGGGGTTTGATTTACGACTGGAACACACTCACTTTTTTAGTCATCATGGAGAAGGTGGACACTACCATTATGACACTACTCCAGATACAGTGGAGTATCTCGGATACTTTTCACCTGCAGAGTTTCTCTATCGCATTGATCAACCAAAAGAGACCCATGGCTTTGGGAGAGATTAAATCAGTTGATGCTTGTTTAGAAAAAGAAATAATTAAGGTTAAATAACTATAACTCATTAATTGATACTAATATAAAATCTAAACTGGGTGTGGTGGTACACACCTGTAATCTCAGCACTAAGGGGCTGAGGCAGGAAGATCACTGTGAGTTTGAGGCCAGCCTGGGCTACATAAGTAAGACCCTGTCTCAAACGAATCAAAAAAAATCTAACAAAAATTACAACTTAAATTTTTCTTTTTGGCTTTCAAATATATTTGACAGATCTTTCTGAAAGAGATTACTGGGAACACAAATAAATAACTGATATGTTCATTGTCCTTTTTTTTACATACCCTTATTGAACCAACTTCATTTTCAAAAAATTCTATAGTAGCAGCAAATCTATTGTGTTTTTACCTCAAATATTAACATGATCAAGAATCACCAAATTATTTCTACTACCTGGTAATAACAATTTACATTTGTATAATAATATATTAAAATTTTCAAGTTAGCCTCACAACTGCTAAGTGAATTATTTCTGGCATATGAAAAAAATCAGTGTTTAAAGTCAGGCACAGTGGCATGAGTGTGGTCCCAGCACTTCAGAGTCTGAGGTGGTGTCTTGTCAGCAGTTAAGTCTGGGGAGGTTCACTTGATATTTGAACAGCCTGAAGAAGAGATGCAGAGCTGTGGGCTGGTTAAACATCTTTTATTTAACTGCTTAGCCATAGTCCCTCTGTTGAGCTGCTCTATTGGCCCCCAGCTACTGTACATTCACAGCAGTCCTCAGTCCTCTAGCCAGCCCATTCTCAACAGCAGTCCTTGGCCGCTTGGAACCCTCTCTCACAGCAGTCCTCAGCTGCTTAGTCTACATATATTCCAAAATACACAAAGGTGACCATGCCCAGTAACAACCTTGGTTATGTGAATTATTTACACCAGCCAGCACTGACTTTAGTTACAGAAGTTATTTACATCAGGGTATGAGGAGACATGCCTGCGCTGGAACCACTGACCCACTGTCTCTCAGATTCCCCTCTCTTCACAGCCTGAATCAAAGTACTGCCATCTTTCACATTCATGTTTCCCTACAGATGGTAGGTTCTTTTGAATCTAGGAGTTTAAGACCAGCCTAGGTAACACAGTGAGACGTCTCAAATGAAGTAAAAAAGAAAAAGATAAAGAAAAATCAGTGTTAAATGCTGCTAGTTGCTGGATCTTTATACTGATTTTTTAAAATTCATTCTAGAAAACTGTATACTTTTTTTACAAAACAATATAGGCAAGCCCATCAACCCTTTGGTGGGGTAAATCATTTTTCACAGTTTGCAGTTTGCCTTTCACAAACATTAGCAACAAGTTGGTTAGCCATGAGTCTTCCCTTGTTTTGACTGCCATTTGGAAGCAGTTTGTACCTTGTTGGTTATTTGCAAGAATAGAAGAAAAAAGAAACAGCATCAAATTAATGAGTTGCATTGGTGATGTACCCCTATATTTTTAGCTACTTGAAAGGCTGAGGCAGGCAGATCACTTGAGCCCAGGAATTTGAAACCAGTCTGGGAAACATGGTGAGACCCTAGCTCAAAATAAAAAACAAGAGCTGAGGATGCGGCTCAGTGATAGAGTTCAATCCCGAGTATGTCAAGAAAAAAAAAGGCCAGGCATGGTGGTTCGCATCCAGCACTCTTGGAGTCTGAAGTAAGACTGATATAGCTCAGTACAAAGTCCCTAGGTTCAATCTCCAGTATTGTAAAAAAAAATTGAAACAAAAACTGATGTGAGGCTATTACTGAACATGACCACTGTGCTTCATGAAATATAAAATTATACTATGATATGATTATAATGGTTAAGAGTTTTCTTGATGTTCTACAATAAGCATTAGCTGAAAACCAACTCTCTAATGTAGCTAATGCCAATAAGGTACAAATTTAGGATTTCTTTTACTGAACATATAATCTTCAAATAATTTTATGGTTTTTTTAATACTGAGAATTGAACCCAGGGCCTCACACATACTAGCCAAGTGTTTTGCTACTTAGCTACACCCCAAGACTCCCCATAATTTTTTTTTTTTGAGACAGGGTTTCACTAAATTGTCCAAGTTGGCCTCAAACTTGCTATCCTTCTACCTCCGCCTTCTGAGCAGCTACAATTACAGGCATGAGCCATCATGCCTAACCAAATAATTTTTTTATTATTTACCATAGATGTTAGCTATAACATGTCTTGTGAAAACTGGGTACAGTGATACACACCAGGAGATAGGCAGGAGGATCACAAGATTGAGGTTAGCTTGGGCAACTTAATCAAAATAAAATATGAAAAGTGCCAATATTGCCCCCGCAAAATTGAAAAATTTTAAAAAGCCCTATCTTTTAGAGTATAAATCTGTTTTTCTTAAAGCAGATTTTTGTTGTTGTTTTTCCTATGTTGGGATTCCATCATGTTCCTCAGATCCTTTATTTTTTTATCTGTGTCCTCTCTAGATTTATTAATCATGTCTTGCACCATGAGCAAAATCTTTGCTGTTATCTGAGTAATTATTTCTGATTTCATTTTTCCCTCTTTTGTTGCCAGTTCAGAGAGTCCAGGCGGTTGAGTATCAGATTGTTCCATCTCGTTTCCCTTTGGGGTTGCTGTAGGTGATCTGGAAGTCTGTTTTTGAGGCTTGTTTACATGTCTTCTCATTTCCACAGAGGGGGGTGCTTCTGGTGCCCAAGCAGCTCACCTTCTCTGCCCTAGGAGCTTGGGATGGCAGCGGGGGAGCTTCCTTCCAGGTGCTGGGACCAGCTCAGCTTCTCTGCCCTAGGAGCTTGGGATGGCAGCAGGGGAGCTGTTGTTGTTTTTGAGATAGAGTCTCACTGTGTAGTTCAGGCTGGCCTTGAACTCATGGTGATCCTCCTGCCTCAGCCCCCCAAGTGCTGGGATTACAGGCATGCATCGCTACCCCTGGCCACTATTGTTTCTCTTTATGTCCAAATAATAATATTAGTATTATTTTAATATGTATGTATTGAGCACTTGCCCTACCCTCTAGAATGTAAACTTCATAAAAACAAGATGTTTGTTCATCACTGTAGCACTAGTGCCTTTAACAGTGTTAGTCAAAGTAGGCACTCAATAAATATTTGAATGAATGAGTAGGTGGATGTTTACACCAGACACTTCGCTGGATGCTGGGGACCTGTCTAGTAAGTGCTATGTAGAGAAATAAAGAAGGGGCAGACTGTAAAGGAGGAGGCTCCATTACACCACTGACACAAGATGGGTTCTCTGCATTAATTTAGTTCTATATCAAGACTGATGAAGTCATCCCCGAAAGGGTTTATTCCTCATAATGAAGCCTTTTGGGGAAGAGCAGGGAAGCTCCTAAGCAAGTCCAAAAATGACTTCAGAGAACAGGGAAAGGAGATAAGTTTTGAGGATTTTGGTGATTGGGGGTAGGACCAGGGTGATAAGGTTTGAATTTCCCATAAGTGAAGAGCACTTAGGCCAAGCATGGTGGCACATTCCTGTAATACTAACTACTTGGGAGACCGAAGCAGCAGGATCACAATTTGAAGCCACCCTGGGCAACTTAGTGAGACCCTAAGGCAATGCTGGCGAACCTATGGCCCACATGCCACAGCCAGCTGTTATCACTAAAGCTCTAAAAGGTTTCCCATCACTGCCCTAAGGGCTGGGAATATAATTAAGTGCTCCCTGGGTTCAGTCCTCAGTACTGCAAAGAAAGCAAGAGCACCCAGGTTATTTTAGCTTGGCAAAATGTAGGGCCAAAGGGAAAGGAGGGGTTATGGTATAAAAACTGTCAGCAAACAAACAACAACAAAAAAAGGAAATAACTCTTTAGTTAGACATTTTACAAACGGGGATCAGAGAAAACCTCTATTATACATTTGAGCAAAGACCTGAAAGAGATGAGGGAGAAAAACCATGAAATTTATTTGATAAACGTTTTTTTCTAGCGGACTCACCGGCCCAGTAGCAAAAGAAGACTTGGTATGTTCAACAAATTGCAAGGAGACAAAATAGGATCACCTGACTATGCAGTTAACATTCCAGTACATGCAACAACAACAACAAAGGCTGTCTATATACTTATATATAACCTTTCTGGAAAAAGACTAAAACTTTAAAATTTAAAGGAATGCTGGGCCGGGGGCTCAGTGGTGCCGCATTTGCCTGGCAAGCACAAGGTCCTGAGTTCGATCCTCCATGGGGGCCAGGGGGATCCTAAATACTGTAATTATATTCATGACAGTACTCTCATAGAAGTATCAACCTTTGGGCTGGGGATTTAGCTCAATGCTGTCACTGCCTCGCAAGCCCAAGGTCCCAAGTTCGATCCCCGGCACCAAAAAAAGAGTATCAACCTTTTTCAAGTCTATAAATTTAATTCAATGTCAGTCTAATCCCAGTAGGTCTTCTTATAGGACCTTACCAGATATTCCCAGAATATATAAGCTAACAAAGGGCAAAGACAAAAATAATTTTGAAGTCAAGGTCAGGGGGATTTAGTATATACATAACAAAACTTACAAGATGGTGTGGGTTTTTTTGTGGTACCAGGGACCGAACTCGGGTCCTTGAGCCTGCGAAGCGGCGGCGAAACCACTGAGCTAAATCCCCGGGCCCTGTGGGTTTTATCATTATGGAGAACGAAGTCAAAGAACAGAAAACCAAGGCCAGAAAAGATCCTTGTATAGCCAGACTTCGCTTTTTTTTCACGGAAGAGTCACTGCAGATCGATGAGGAAATGAAAATGTTCAGTACCCAAATAGTGCTGACACAACTATTTATATGGAAAAATAAAATTGGACTGTGTTCAATACCAAATAAAGACCTAAATGAATGTTAACATTTCTTCGACCTTCCTAAGCCTTCTTTTCTCCATCATGTGCAAACCAATAACACTTAAGACACAGACAGACACAATCCAAGAGCCTCCCCACAAGCCCGGAACCTCTCCCTACCTGCGTGGGACCCACCGGAAACGCTCCCCGGCGGCCCACAGCGCCTGCGCTGGCCCAGCGTTGTTCCTGGAGACGGAGCGGCAGGAACTTCGCTGTGCATTGTGGGAGCGGCGCTGGGCGCCCGGCTTTGTCTCCGCCCGAGTGCTGCGTTCGTCCTCCTCAGGGTTCCTGGGTTCCGGGAGTCCTGCTCTCCGCGGAAGCTGTTCTGCTTCTTACCTCGATTTTCCGCTGGCTCGGCGGTCTGCCCGCCTACGCCACCAACATGTCTGGAGTTCGCGCTGTGCGGATCAGCATCGAGTCGGCCTGCGAGAAGCAAGTCCAGGAGGTGGGCCTAGATGGCACCGAGACGTATCTGCAGCCTCTGTCCATGTCACAGAATCTGGCGCGTCTAGCCCAGCGGATCGACTTCAGCCAGGGTTCGGGCTCCGAGGAGGAGGAGGCGGCGGGGGCGGAGGGCGACTCGCAGGACTGGGCGGGTGCCGGGTCCAGCGCGGACCAGGACGACGAGGAAGGTAGGGCTCATTGCTGCTGCAGCGCGACTGGCTGGGGCCCTAGAGGCCGCCTGCTGTCACTGCCCCTCCCGCTCGCGGCCAGATGCTGGCGTCGCTTAGTCACCCGCCGGGGCCGGGAGGTTCGAAAATGTCACCGGCCAGAGCCCGGGATTCCAGAAGCTGAGATAAGGAACCTAGCCATAGAGTAAGTTTGCAGGTTCGCTGACTTCCATTCCGGAAAAAGAATTTTCAGGACTGGTCAGAAAAAGCCATGGGAAGGGTTTATTAGGCAGAAATTTACAAGTACACTCAAAGAAGTAGAGTACGGGCCCTGAAAGGGGCGGGGGGGGGGGGGGGGGTGACAGACATTATTTTCTGGAACTGGGGAACATTTATGCTTCTTTTGAGGTGGGGTGGGGCCACTAGGAAAAGGTGAACCACCCCCAGAAGGGTACTGACCCATTTTACAGGTATGAGCCGGATCTCCCCCCACTCCCGCCGTAATTTAAGCATGCTTTGAATTCTCTCAGCCTTTTTGTTTAGCTTAGGATCAGGTTTCTGCTGTTTACTTTCTCAATCCAGTATATAGACTTACAGTTCCTGAGAAATGTTGTGTGTGATGGGTCTGGGAGGGAATGGAGCCTAAATTTAACCAAGGGAATGCCCACATAGATCGCCTTACCTAACTTCGACTGGGTCCCAGAAGTTGCAAAATTAAAAATTCATTTTTTAGCTGTGATTTTATCACCTTTCTACTTATTTTATTTCTTCTATCCTACTTTGGGAGTCTTTTGAAAGTAACACTGTCGTGCAGTAATTATTTTGCTCATTGTAGTCTTCTTTAGAGCCAGTTTAGGACACTGCTTGACTATTTCTTGTCCTTCTGTAAGTCTTATTGAGTGGGAGCATTTGACACAATACACTGTCACTGGTGAAGCGTTTAAATTTTTTTTAATAGAACACCGGTAATGAGGCAGACTTAATGATTAAGAGCTCAGTAGCTCATATAGTGGTTGTGCTGCACATTAGTTATGTGACCTTGGGTGAGTTACTTTGCCCCTCCCTATGCAGTGTGGATGAGAGAGAGTAGCACCTACTGTAAAGTGGTCTGTGTTGACTGGAATAAGAAATGAAGTATAAGAGGTAGACAGGAGTCACATCATGTAAGACCAATGGGCCATGATAAGCATTTGGCTTTTATTAGAAGGACAGCTAGAAGCTTGGGGGAGCGGTAATTCTTTTTGTTTTATTTATTTGTTTATTTATTTTGGGGACAGGCTCTCCCTCTCTGGTTCCGGCTGGCCTTGAACTCACTATGTAGCCCAGGCTGGCCTCAAATTCTGGGTGATCCTTCTGCCTCAGCCTCCAAAGAGCTAGGATTACAGGTGTGTGCCACCACACCCAGCTTGAAGAAATAATTTTTTAAAGAGTTTACTTAACTAAAAAAAAAAAAAAAAAGATTTTACTTAACTTTGGAAGTAGAAGAGACCTGCTTAAGATAGGAAACAGACACAAAGGAAAATATAGCTATATTGATTTTATAAAATTTAAAGATAATGGAAAAAATGCCATACAGTAAAATGGTATCAGACTGGGAAAAGTATTTACAACATGTAAGACACATCTTGTTATTTAAAGAGTCTCTTGAAACTGAAAAAATAACTGATGGGGAAAATAGGTCAAAGACATAAACAGCTCATAAAGAAAAGACTTCAGATGCCAGTATGTAAAAGTAATGTCAGCTCAATCTCAGTAGCAGGGAAAGACAAATCAAAATATCAAGATGCCATTTTTATGCATAAAATTGGTAGAGATTTTAAAGATTGTTAATATCCAGTGTTGGGAATGTGAATTTGTACAGTACTTTTTAGAAGACAGTTTAGCAGTTTAATGTGCCAAAATTTTAAAGGTGCATCTCTTTTTATCCACTAACATTTTACCCAAGTATTTAAGCTCCAGAAATGTTGTTTATCTACATGGGCATATATTCAAGATTCTTACCACTCCTAGTTTTGCGGGAGGCACTCTGCATGTCTATTAAGTAGGAATGGTTGAGTATATTGTACATCCATGTTCCAGAATATCATATACTGTGTTAAGAGAATGAGGTGGGTCTGTATGTACTGACATGGAAGTGTCTCTAGGATATAGTAAGGGAGGAGGGGAGGACAAGTAACAGAAAAATGAGAATATACATATGTAAATACATTGGAAAACCTTTGAAAGGGGACACTCCAACTGTTAATAATGGTTATCCCTTGGGAAGGGGGACAGAGAATCAAGGGTAAGAATGAAGGACAGCCCAGGCTCCTAGGGCAGAGAAGCTCACCCAGTCCCAGCACCCAGAAGGAAGCTCCCCTGCCACCATCCAAGGCTCCAAGGGCAGAGAATCTCAACCAGTCCCAACACCTGCAAGGAAGCTCCTACCAGGCTCCTAGGGCAGAGAAGGTGAGCGGGTCCCAGCACCCAGAAGGAAGCTCCCCTGGTGCCATCCAAGGCTCCTAGGGCAGAGAAGATGAGCTGATCCCAGCACCCGGAAGGAAGCTCCCCTGCTGCCATCCCAGGCTCCAAGAGCAGAGAAGCTCAGCCAGTCCCAGCACCTGAAAGGAAGCTCCCCCACCACCATCCCAAGCTCCTAGGGCAGAGAAGGTGAGCCCCGTGGGTGCCAGAAGCACCCCCTCCTGTGGAAATGAGAAGAGACGTAAACAAGTCTCAAAAACAGACTTCTGGATCACCTACAGGAAACCCAAAGGGAAACCAGATGGAATAATCTGATACTTAACCACCTGGACTTTCTGAACTGGCAACAAAAGAGGATCTGGGAAAAATGAAATCAGAAATAGTTTCTCAGATAACAGGAGAAATTGTGCTCCTAGTGCAAGACATGATTAATAAAT
>NW_004624735.1:38434069-38469084 GCF_000247695.1 Heterocephalus glaber
TTTCACTTTTTATCTCTAATCATTTATAGATTGAACCCTATACAGTGAGCATTTTAAAAAATGAAAGAAATTGAAAGCAAGACATCCTAATATGGCTAATATCAATGCTGCCATTTTTGGCCTTATACTTTGCTGCATTTTGGAAATTCTGTAGTTTTTCAGGTTCTAAAAGCTGAAAGAAAACCGGTTATGAAAATTCTTGCATAACCCAAATTATAAATAAAGAGCAAAATAAAAGATAGATAATAGGAAGTAGAGAGATCTTTCTCAAATGGGAAGGGGATCAAGAGATGGAGGGAGAGGAAAGAGGAGAGAAAGGGTTGGAAAAAGGAATTAAGATGTGTTAATGTTCTAATGACAGAGTTAACCTATGGAAAGTCGACATCCAGTTTGTTTTACCATAGTAGAAATGCTAATTTAAATGTTAACAAAGATTCAAAAAAGAAAGAAGGCAATGGAGTAAAGAGGGATAATTTATTTATTTTTTTATTTTTTTTTGATATCAGGGATCGAACTCGGGTCCTTGCACTTGCACAGCAGCCAGTGAAACCACTGAGCTAAATCCCCGGCCCAAGAGGAATAATTTAAAATAAAAATTATTATTTCTTTTTTAGTAGTATGTGTCTTAGTTACTTTTCTCATTGCTGAGACAAAATACCTGACACTCAAAGTTAAAAAAAGGAAAGGTTTACTATAGCTCACAGTTGTAGCAGTTTCAGTCCATAGTCAGCTGACTCCAAGGCAGGGTGACATCACAGAGGTAATCACAGAGGAGAAACCGTTCACGGCAAGCAGGCAAGAGACAGCGAAGCAGCAAGCAGCGAAACAGGAGAAGCAGCAGGGTCAAGCCTGTCTCTCCCTTTTATTCCATCCAGTCTATAAAGCTTGATTGGTGCTGCACATACCCAGGGTGGAGAACTCTTAATCCCAGCATCACACCCTTAATCCACATTCACATAACCTAATCTAGCCATCTTCAAAACTCCCCACCTATAATCACATGAGGCTTTGAGGGGACATCTAGATAAAACCCATAACAGTATTTTAAAGCTCTGAATGTGTCTCCTATCTTCTAGTCAGTGTAACTAATATTTTTGTTTCTTTATTCTCTCTCTCTTCAGGGTTGGTAAAATTTCAGCCTTCCCTTTGGCCCTGGGACTCTGTGAGGAACAATTTAAGAAGTGCCTTGACAGAGATGTGTGTCCTCTATGATGTTCTCAGTATTGTTAGGGATAAAAAGTTTATGACACTGGATCCTGTCTCTCAGGATGCACTTCCTCCAAAACAGGTATTCATGAACTTTAATCATAGTTTTTTATTAAGTCCCATCTTTTGGTTGTGCATCTGTTGTTCCCTTTTCCTTTCTTACAAAAAGAAGTCCAGATGAAGTTATAAAAGCTAACTGATCCAAAGCAAAGGCACAAAACTATCTCCGTTGTCTTTCTGTGACCTTTGGAAGAGTTATGATTCATTAATAATATATGACTTTAAAAGTTCCCAAATCTTAATAAATTCTTACACACTGAATCACATTTCACAAAAACGGAATGATGCACTGGCTTTGGGGTTACATGAGCTGGGTTCAAATCCTGCCTCTGCCCTTACTAGCTGTGTGGCCATAAGTAAATTATTCTCTCTGAATCTCAGTTCTTCCCTTCAAATCCCCACTACCATTTTGGTAGGGACCGGTTTAGTTAGGTCAAATTATGAAACATACTGAAAGATGGTAGAATTGTTGATATATAGTTCAGTATTTGACGATGAAAGAAAAGCAGCAGAACGAATTGGAGAACAAAGAGTCTGAAGTCAAGGGAATTACTTAGGAGGTCCTTAGGACAACAAGTACCAAATGAGTCATGGAGAGGATGCAATGATTAGAACCCATTTGTAAATAAAATGAATGAATATAATTATCATATAGTACTGTTTTTGGAGTCAAGGAACACTATGCAAAGATGTCATAGAATTCATTAAATCTACTTCCTTCATTTTGCAGAGAAGAAACTAAAGCTTATAGAGATTTGTGATCGCCTCAGGTTACAGTCAAGCCAGTACTTAGAGGGCCAAGACTAGAATTTAGGCACTCACAGCATATCACCTTTTCCGCCATTCTCTCCTTTTTTTTTTTAGAAAGCAGTCTCCAAGGATTTAAGATCTCCCAAGATTTTTTTTTTTCTGGCGGTACCGGGGATCGAACTCGGGACCTTGTGCTTCTGAGGCAGCTGTGGTGCCACTGAGCTAGTTCCCTGGCCCCAAGATCTCCAAGAATTTTTAATTAGGTTTCCTAATACATTCAAAAGATAATTGTGGAATTTCTATGAAGCTTTTTATGGTCTTTTGTCTCTTACGTAGCCAGGAAGCCTCCTTTTATCAGACTTGGTTTTTCAGAAGTGTATCTATTTAATAACATACAAGTTAGTGATGATTGTGAATATATACACTTTTATGCACTACATAGATTTTTATTTGTGATGAGTTTCAAAAATCAGTATTCAGTGAAGCATACTTAATGCTGCATAATTTCAGCCTTAATTTCAAAAGTATTTCACTAAGTTGTAACATAAGATAATCTTATACTCATTGAAATCATTTATTTATTGAGTAAACATTATGTTCCAGGCGTTGTTGTAGTGTCTGTGTGTGCAGAGGTTTCTGCCATCACATAAGTTACATTCATACAGGGAATAGAGACTTTAGTCAGAAGAATAAGTGCTACAAAAAGGTATACATAGTGTTGGGGTGGGGGTTACAGCACATAAAGAGAGGAATGGCAGTGCTTAAGAGGGGATCCTAAACCAACTAGAGTTGGTGCAGTGGGAAGATCTTATTTCTAGGCCATTGTGTTTTTGGTTTAACAGAAATCTGTGTGACTTGACCAAAGAAATAAGTTAAGGTTGATTATGTATTTATGGCAGCGTTAGGGATAAGGTTGTTTTTCAAAAGCATTGTTATGTATACTTCACCCTCTTTAATTCCTAAATTTTCCCTTGACTGTTTTGTTATTGAGAAAATGTGTGGTCTTAAATTCATCTAAAAATAATAGAGAACTCCTTTTTTGATGGTTTCTGATAGAATCCTCAGACATTGCAGCTGATATCTAAAAAGAAGTCACTTGCTGGGGCAGCACAAATCCTGCTGAAGGGGGCAGAAAGACTGACTAAATCAGTTACTGAAAATCAAGAAAACAAGTTACAAAGAGACTTCAATTCTGAGCTTTTGAGATTAAGGCAACACTGGAAACTTAGAAAAGTTGGAGATAAAATTCTTGGCGATCTGAGCTACAGAAGTGCAGGTATAGATAATTGTTAAAAGCTATACTTTTCTGTAAGTATGTTCAGGTAATTGTAATATTGTACATACTTCCATACTGTGTTTCTTGGCTACTTTTTTTTTTGAGACAGGGTATTCCTGTGTAGCTCAGACTGGCCTTGAACTCACGATGTATCCCAGTCTGGCCGCCAGCTTGCAGCAATCCTCCTGCCTCATCCTCCCAAGTGCTGGAATTCCAGGCTTACACCACCACACCCGGCATACTTCTTACATTATCAAAATTTTATTTTTGTACACGAAAACCAAAACCATTCTTTATCACAACCCTATAATAAATAGCCTAGTTTTAATTTTAAAACCTTTTAGGTACATGTAACAGAAACTTCAGAGATCAAGTTGGTAAGTTTCGCAGCTCAGTGAGTTTAGAGCTTTGAATGCCAAGAGATGAGACAGAGTCCTGGCTGGAAAAGTTGAGATAATAATACTAGACTGGTATCTAAAAAGATTCATTTGCCAGAGCAAGCCGTCAGTATCCTAAACTTAAAAGAGGGTACTTTGAGGTGTTTAAATTAAATACTGGGGAATCTAAATGCCTCAGAATTGATGTGAATTGGGAAGTTTTGAATTCTGCAGATAAAATCAAATTGCAAAGATAAATTCAAGAGAATGAAGCCATTTTTACATTTAAAATGGGATTTGAGGAAGCAAGGCTTTCTGATTTTAGACATTTTAAGTTCTTTCCTACAAATAATTATGTGCAAATACTTTACTTAATTTCTCTGTGGGATGATCACTCATGATTAGGAAAGGATTCAGGTTTTTTTTGGTACCGGGGATAAAACTCAGGACTTTGTGCTTGCCAGGCAGGTGCAGTGCCACTGAGTTACATCCCCAGCTCAGGATTCAGTTTTTAACTATAAGAAGATCTTGAATATTTTCCCTTGTTATAAAAAAGCAGTTACACTTAACTACCCATTTCCCATAACAAACTGACCCAAACTTCTGACCTGTACAAAAACACATCACGTAAAGGCCAGGGATTTAGCTTAGTGGAGCTGCTGCCTGCCTCGCACACGCAAGGTCCTGAGTTCAATCCCCTGTACCAAAAAAAAAAAAAAAAATCACCTAAGTCTAGAAACTAATTGAATAAGGAATATTGTACGCACTTGTTTTTGTCTTTCTGTTGCTGGATTTCGAATACCTCAGTTATGTGCTGTTACAGAGGCTGAGTTCTACAATTCACGGCTAAGGCTTGAGTCTGAGGAATTATTTTCTAGAATCACACTCATGTTTATCAAAACTCCAGTTAGAATACAACTTGGATGGCCCACAGAGTTTACATTATTATTATACCAGTAGACTAAGGGGTGTTCACTTTTTTTAAGATATTAACTTCTTTCCCTGCTTCCTTTTTCCCCTTGCTCACCACTCTTCATACCCCTTTCCCAATGTGCAGTTTATATTCAGTGATGTGGATGTGAAGTATTATATACTTAGTAGTGTATGTTAATACATTAATTTTTTATTTTCTTTTATTTAATACCCCATTAGGATCTCTCTTTCCTCATCATGGTACATTTGAAGTAATAAAAAACACAGATATCGATCTGGATAAGAAGATACCAGAAGATTACTGCCCTCTTGATGTCCAGATTCCTAGTGATTTAGAAGGGTCTGCATATATAAAGGTATTTATCGAAGTATTTATAAAATAATTTCTTATTAATCACCCAAAGCTAATTTGCTAACTTTTTAAAAATGTTTTTATATTCATACAGGTGTCCATTCAAAAACAGGCTCCAGACATAGGTGATCTTGGCACAGTTAACCTCTTCAAACGACCTTTGCCCAAATCCAAACCAGGTATAGTTATGTTCTGTCCCCTAAATTTGGTCTTAACTTACATTTGCCAATAAATTAAAGATAAATATACATGGGAAAAAATAGATGCTTTAGAGTAAGAGTAATGGAAATAGTATTCTTGTTTTTGCTTTTTTTTTGGTACTGGGGCTCGAACTCAGGACTTTGTGCTTGCGAGGCAGGCATCAGAACCACTGAGCTAAATCCCCAGCCCCTCAGTACTCTTGTTTTTTGAGACAGGATCTCACTATGTAGTTCAGGCTGGCCTTGAACCCATTATGTAGCCCAGGCTGCCCTTGAACTCATGGTAATCCTCCTGCCCCAGCCTTCCAAGTGCTGGGATTACAGACATGTGCCGCCATGCCTGGCGGAAGTAATATTTTTATAGTATAAAATAAACCACTAGTAAAAAGCTGTGCAAATTTTTTTTAGACTGAGCTTATTTAGTATATTTCTCCATGTAAATGAAGTGAGGTTTTCATATCTTAGGAAAAATATGCGGTAATACAGTGGTTTCTGAATGTATGTCTTATAGTCACCATTTAAGGTGGTTAATACATAATATGCTTAGATAATTGCATATATGTATATACCTCTTGTCTTTCAGGTTCCCCACATTGGCAGACAAAATTAGAAGCAGCACAAAATGTTCTCTTGTGTAAAGAAATTTTTGCACAGCTCTCTCGGGAAGCTGTTCAAATTAAATCACAGATCCCTCATATTGTGGTGAAAAACCAGATTATCTCTCAGCCCTTTCCAAGTAAGAGCAACCAACCCTTTGAGAGTATAAATGAGACTTTGTGGTGTGGAGAAACAGAACAAGAGAGTAGCTATTTGAATGTGTGGAAGAATTTAAAGAGCAAAGAGGTGGTAGGCTATTCATAATGGCAACTGGTAAAGCATGTCACAGAAGCTATGCTGCTAGTTCTATTCTGAATCCCAAATAGTATAACTTTTGGATTTTAAAACAATGCATGTTAAAAATTTATACTAGGTATGGCTACTTTTCATTATAATTGCTTTGAAGGGAAGATTTTTCGGGGATCCTGCCTTAAGTAATTTTAAAAATGTTTATTCATAATATTTCTAGATTTGTTGAAACTGGACTTTTCTTAGTCAAAAGCAATTAGACTTACCATGGACATCAGTTTTTAGATAGCTGTGCCTTTTTTTGAGATGGTCTCATTATGTAGTCCATGCGGCCTTGAACCTGCCTCAGCCTCCTGAGTGCTGGGATTATAAGCACCACACCTGGTTTCTTCTTTTGCAGTTCCAGGGATTAAACCCAGGGCCTTCACACTGAGCTACATCTCCAGTCCTTTTTATTTTTTTATTCTTAAACCAGAGTCTCAGTGAGTTGTGCAGGCTGAGGTCAAACTTTCCATCCTCCTGCCTCTGCCTCCCAAAGTGCTCAGATTACAGGCATGGATCACCAGCCTAGCTAATGTACTTTTCTTTTTTTAAATACATTTTTAGAACTTTCTGCTTAGGTTTTATGAAGGGAACAGGAACAGGGAAGGATATCTTTCTTCTACATGATAAGACCAGCCTGAATTACAGAGCAAGACCTTTTCTAAAAAGAAAAAGAAAAGAGAAAAAGAATCAATAGCAACAAAAAAACTAGGTGCTACATGGTAAGACTAAATATAAATTTCATATTTAAAAAATTAAAATGTACCTTCTGTTCATCAGTCTTCAGCCAGAGCTCAAGGTCAGCAGCTATATTTTATGTCAACAGAATTTTAATTGTTAAAGTACATGGACATTTATTATATTCATGAATGGTTGTTTTGTTATAAAAACATTAATGATGATGCCTGATTTTCAAGTTTAGAATGTCTTTTGAGAATTATCTGAGATTATATTTCATGAAGATAGTTTGTGCCAGTCTGTATTTTACGTTATTTGCCTCTGTCCTTCTTTTTACAAATAGATTTGCAGTTATCTATTTCTTTGTGCCATTCTTCAAATGATAAAAAATCCCAAAAATCTGCTACTGAGAAACAAAGTCCAGAAGACCACCTCTATGTCCTAGAGCATAATTTACATCTACTGATTAGAGAGGTAATGAAATAAATCTTGTGGGTTTTGGGGTTTTTTCCCCTTTTTTGCATTGTGATAAGCTTATACAGGGCAGTGAATATGCACAACCTCCCTCCTGTGGCTTGATTATTCATGTAGCAATAACATTTACTACCTTATCTGAAAACCCTTACAGTGTGCTGGGGAAAACAAATAATTAGAATACAGTCCCTGTTCCCAAACATTCTGTCTAGTGGTAGAAATGTGCTAGTCTCAAAATAGTAAAGGTCTAAGAAACATATGCTAAAGGATATAGAGGGAAAGGTGATTCTGATTGGGAGAAAATGTCTTGCCCTAGGAGTGACATGAGGTAAAAATATGTCTTGCTATAGCTGTGAACAGAAAGGTTGAGGTACTTCAGGACATATTCTATTTCTAAGTCATTGAAGCTGTGTTTACAGAGTGTAGATTCACAGTTTAGGTTAAGTTCAGAAGAGACTTGGTTCAGTTGATTGTGATAGTATGAAAGCCATTGTTATTAAAAATCTCTTTAGAGGGTTCTGATAGGCAGTCAGGTTTTTGAACCTCGAATCTGGTATATAGTGGAATAACTGTCTACTGATAGTATGTGTTCTCTTGATGAGACTCAATGAAGAATATCTTTTGTATTTAAAACTAAAAATTACAGCTTCATAGGGACCATTCTCTGTAAATTTGCATTATGCATGATTTAGTGAATGCTAATACTTACCTCTGTGTCAAGATTGCTTTTATATGTAGTTCAAATCCATTGCTTTCAGTGTTTCCAAAATGTAAGCAGTGCTGTGATTAAATATCCCATATTATTTCTACATAAGTATAGGTCATTTAAAATAGTTTCTTTTTGGATCAACTGGAAAAAAAAGCATGACTTTTGAAATCTCTGAATGGCTTGGTTCTCAGTATTATTCTTTTTGAATTTATTTCTTACTAATGTAGTTTTTAAGACTTTTTTTCTGAAGTGTTATGTAATTTTTTAGCATGGGTAGATGGGAGTGTCACTTGTATGTTATCGTACAGCTGACATGTACTTTTTATCTATTTATTACCATAGTAGTTTCATGCTGTGTATGTACCATAACCAAGCTATTGCCTATGAGAAACATGTAAGATAATGTATTTATAGCCATTGTTACAAGTTATAATGTATTTTTCTATCTTTTTTTATATGTATGTTATATAACAGTCAAAAATAATTTTTTTTTTCTTGATTGAGAAAAGGATACAAAATGCAAAATCCACGGTTTTGATAACTGGAAATAGCCAATTGTTTTGCAGTACTTTATTATACTGGGTGTCTTGTCTTTTGGGGGCTTTTAGTTAGCTAATGAATGAATACATTAGACAGTTTTGTGTTTTAGTTGGGATTTTACATAGCTTGCATTTTAATTCTTTGGTTCTTTGCTGTTTCTATTAACCCATAGCATTATTTTAATAAATGTTATAATACCAAGAATAAGTAAATAAATAAAAAATAAAAATAAAATAGTTGTTTTTGTTAGTTTCATAAACAGACCTTGAGTTCTATCATGATGCCACATCCAGCAAGTGCACCTTTTGGCCACAAGAGAATGAGACTTTCAGGTCCTCAAGCTTTTGATAAAAATGAAATCAACTCATTACAATCCAGTGAAGGGCTTCTGGAAAAGATAATTAAACAAGCAAAGCATATTTTCCTGAGGAATAGGTAAGGATAAAGAAAGTTGCTATTTTTCTTTGAAATTGAAGGGTTTTTTTTTTTCCTGTATTGTTTCATGTATGTTATTTTAACCTTTTTTTCCAAAGAAAAGAAGATGGCTACAGTATAAGTTTATGGTGGTACACTGGGTCCTTTCAGGTATAGAGAAGCCTTAGATCTATTGCCAGTTTAACTTAATGTATTGTTTCTAACACTGCACTAAAATTTCACAAAGACAGCTGACTAGGAATGTGCCTTAAGACACCATACCTTTTTTTTTTTGGTACTGGAGATTGAACTCAGGGCCTTGTGATGTGCTCTGCCACTGAGCTGTATCACTAGCTTCATACTTTTTTTAGTGAGCCATAAATAAGGTACTTATTCCTGAACTGATTTGAGTCTTTTTGAACCTTTCTGTAATTTTTGCTTGTTAAATATTTAAGGTCTAAAAGGTACTTTCCTGTATGTTGACTTCACTCCTGCTCTTTGGGGCAGACAGTATTAACTCTATTTTTACTGATGAGAAGATTGAGGGTTAGGGAGGTTAGGCAACTTGCTCACAGTTACACAACTAAAAGTAACAAAATCAGGATTAATTCCCAAGTCTATGTAATTCCAAGACTTTTTTTTTTTTTACTTTACCTTGTTAACCCTAACCCTAACCCCAAGTAATCTTTCCTGAGTGGCACAAAATGAATGGAGTTAAAAGCTAATGAGTTCATCATGAATTGTTATAATCAGAAGTGTGTGTTTTAAGGTGAATCTGAAACCACCACATTAGTGCACAAGAGATTCTTAGAACTCTACCTTACTTCACTGTCTTTGATTTTCAAATGGTGATATTGTCAAAAAGTAGTTGTGTAGTTTCCAAATTTTTATAAAATTCCTTAGCGATTTGAATCCTTTCATTTTGTATGGTGACTTTAAAATTTTTAACTTTTTTTTTAAAGAACTGCTGCAACCATTGACAGCTTAGCAAGTCGCATTGAAGATCCTCAGATACAAGCTCATTGGTCAAATATCAATGATGTTTATGAATCTAGTGTTAAAGTTTTAATCACATCACAAGGTTATGAACAAATATGCAAGTAAGTACAAAAGTAAAAGCTACACATTCAATATGTTAAGTTGCTTGTTAAATACTTGTGTTTCCTAAGTGATTACATTAAGCTTTTGGTTTTTATTTACTAGGATGCCATAACATTCCAGTAAATTTTATTAACTGTGAAGTGTTTGTAAGAATGAGAGGTAAGAATGTCTAAAATAGTCTCTTATTAGGTAAATATCACAGATTTGAACTACATAGAAAAATGAATCCCATCATTCAACAAAACGTTGCTTCACTTCCTTAGATTCCAGTCTTCTTCAGTTCTTACCTCCAGCGTGTGGGGAGTCGATTGTATTTGAAGTGAGAAGTGCCATTTATATTAGAGTCTATCCTGTCCGTGTTGTGCCTAAAGCAGCCTAAGTATTGTGGCTCTCTCTTAACCTGATGCTGACCCTAGATCTAATCCAATTCATGATTGTGTCCTTTTAACCAAGTTGATAGCTGCATGCATGTTTATGAAGTGGCAAAATGATTTTTATCCCAGCATTCTTAGAGGCCCAGTCTACTTGATTTACATTCATACATGATAAGTTAATAAAGTTAGCTAGAAACCATGAGATGGTATTTTGGTCCTCTGTTTGAGTCTCTTTGAAATTTAACAGCTAATGAGATACAGATGAGTCCCTTCCCCAAGTTAGTCTGCGAGAGCCACCAACAAAGATTTGTCAGTGTCTGTGAGTACTTTCTATTCAAGTTGTAACTGCTTTATTTCAGACAGACCTAACTAGCCACTGTGGGCTAGACCCAAGACCAAAGTAACTGGAATTCTGGTTACAGAACCCAATGTGAATTCTCTGAAGAAAGTTTAGTAATAATTTAGCCCTGACAGAATCATGAGTTGAGGAGTAATAGAATATACTTTTCATCTTTTATAGCTCATGTGAATTCATTCTACTTAGGGTTGAAAGTGGTTCTCAGAACTCCCCAAGAATAATCATGTTAAACAGGTTTATGCACGTCTGTCTATGAAAGTCTATGTTTATAAGCATATACATCCCACCCACATCCTATTTACTTTGCACAGCTTGTGTGTTGTTTAAAAACTTGAGATATAATTCATATAATAAAATTTTAATTCTCTACTATGTAACCATAATCACTAATTTCAAAACATTTCTATCACCCCAAAAGGAAACTATGCATATTAGTGGTCATTCTCACTTTGTGTACTTTTTTTACTCAGTAATGCTATATTGGCAAAATAAACACTCCGTATCACCACATACAGTTCTACCTCATTCTGTGTGTTTATGTGTGTGCGTGAGAGAGACAGAGACAGTGAGAGAGGGAGGCTGGGGATTGAACTGAGGTCCTTATCACAGAGTTACATCCCCAGCCCTTTTTTTATTTTTATTTTGAGATATGGTCTCTAAATTGCTAAGTTTCTCAGGGTATTTTTGAACTTTCAGTCCTCCTGCCTTAGCTGCTCAGTGTTAGGATTACAAATGTGGCCTTCACACCCAACTCATTCTTTTTTAACCCCTTCTATGTTCCATTATATGTGTTGAAACTTTTAATCTTCTACTGAGAATTTTCGCTGGGTACCAGCAAAGTAATTTGTACATGTGCAAGTATATCTATTTATAGGAAAAAGTCCTTATGAATATAATTGCTGGGTCAAAAGATTAGGACATTTCACTTTTTTACTAGTGTTACAAAATTGTTCTAAGTGGTTGCCACAAGTATGCTCCCACCAATAGTGAGTAATAAGAATTCCTGTTCCTTCACCCTGTTGTTTAAAAAAAATCATAAGCCAAGCATGATAGCACAGGCTTTATTCCCCACACCTGGGAGGCTGAGGCAGGAAGAGCAAGAGCTTGTGGCCAGCCTGGACCACATAACAAGACCCTGTCTCAAACAAAGCAAAACAAAAAAGCTTTTTAAAAATTTGGTTAGAGTTATGTCTTTTCCTCTAAGTCTCCTGAGTTTTGTGATAACTTTGAAAAAAAGCAATATAAGTTATAATTCATCAAAATGGCAACCTTTTGTACACTATTGTCAAAATGCTTTATTCCCAAATATTTACTACAAAACAATTAAAAGTGAGGTATTATGGAATTATGGAAAGACACAGTATGACTTTTTTCTGCATTTTTTCATCAAGATTATTTGGTTTGGAGAATAAAGTTTCTTGTACATGTTATATGGTAAGACTTTTTAAGTTGTTTCAGAAGAGTGCAATAGAATGAATGTTATTTATTGACTATTTTATGAGTTTTTTGCCCTAAGACAAGTTACTAGAGTATACATAACTCTGACTTGCTGACAATTTCAGAGGAAGAGGGTAAAGAGTTAACTTCTTTCTATATGAGAATTTGACCTTCAGTTAACTAGCTCTAGTTCCTGGAAAACCTAATAAGGAAAGATTTTATTTATATTATTATGCAACATTGCTTATGGTAAAAATAATCTCAAACTGGAAAAATGCATCTAGGTTTTTACATACTGATTGGATGCCTTTGGGCTCCACTAAATGGAGTGACTTTTAAAACTGGGCATGTCTCTTAAGGAGCACCTGGAAACCATGCCTGTGGAGCTGTAGGAGCTCCATGATCCTGGAGAATGAGATCTCCTCCTGTGAGGTCTGCCATGGAAGAAAAGCATCTGGTGTTGGTCTGCTAAGTGTGACCTGGTGCTCAGTATATTGGGATAGTCCACGGTGAGGCTGTTTAGTTGAACCTAGCTAGACCTTTCCCCTCCCCGGTGAATGTTAGTGTAGGTTATTAAAACTGTTTTCTTTTTCCTGATGTTAAGGTTTAATGTTTGTGGCATTGTGCAAGATAATTTTGAATTTCTGATTTTTGGAATATATTTATAAAGGTCCATTCAGCTTCAGTTGAATATAGGAGTTGAACAAATCCGAGTTGTACACAGAGATGGAAGAGTAATTACACTGTCTCATCAGGAGCAGGAGCTACAGGATTTTCTTCTGTCTCAGGTATTGGTTGTAGACCACAGGTTTCTTTTCAGACTACAAGTCTTAAGCCCTTTTCTTTCATAACTCTTTAAAGAACAAATTGAGTAAGAAAAATGTAGTAAATGAATTAAGAAGAAAAATTTTTTCTGCATTACATTTAATTACTAATACATATTTTGCAACCTATCAGAAAATTGAAAGTATTGGTAAACTATTCTATATTTATTTCCATTTACTTTGTGTTTAAAATGAAGGACCATTTCTGAGACAGGCAAATTTTTTGTTTCTTATGGTTGTTAAGGTTTACAGCCTCTCCAGTTCTAGGCAGTGAAAATCCCAACAGGACCAGTGAAAATCTCCAGGACCAGGAGTGGAGAGCCATTAACCCAAGAAAAAGAGATCACATATATTATCCATAATTATAATGGAATATTTTAATTTTTAGCCCTAGGAAAGAGTTCCTTATATTACAGGACAGTATAGAAAGTACTGGGCTCTAGTCCCTGCTGTACCACAAACTTAACTGTGTGACACTGGACAGATTTCTGATGCTTTCTGTCCACATCTGTAAAGTAGTGCTTTTCCTATCCTCTTCATGAAGTTGTAATCTAGTGAAATGCTGACTTTTGGTGGAAAGAGTAGGTTTTTGAGATGCTAATATAAGGTAATATTTTTCTGCATAAAGTTAAGAATACACACACAAACACAACAGTGCATCCCAGAAGGAATGATATTCTATATTGATTTGCTTTTGCTTCCTTGGTGCTAAATACTTGTAAAATGAATTTGTGAAGGATGGCAGCTTTTAGCCGATTGCATTCTAAGTGTCTTTGGTCAGCTTAAGCATACACAAAAAATGCACTGAAATGTTATTGGTAGCTCCCAGAATCAATGGGAGGTCTAGACATAAAGTTGCAAATAGAAAAAGATCAAAGGAAGCTGGGTAAATAGCAGTGTTGCTATCCTGGCACTACTACCTTCACTGCTAGTGCAAAATGAGTTCAGCTAGGGTCCAAATAAGATCTAGGTGTTATGTTCAAGAGGGTGTATTTATGAAGGATCTGTCTACCAAGTTGTGCATATAAGAGAGCCACCAGGGATAGTACGGTAGCCTGCTGTTGAAGTAATCAGGTAACCAGGCTCCAAGGTTTTAGTAGTCACCAGTCCTAGGTCAAGGTTGAGGAGAGGAACGAATCATAGGAACACTAATCAAAAGAGCCATGTACAGTAGACCACCTTGAGAAGACCAGCAGCCTTTTATCAAGAGATATAGCCAGTCTAGATAACCTTCAGGAAAAGTACTAAGGGAATAAATACCCTGACCTTACATTCTTCCTTGCCAGCTTCCTGGCTCCCATTCTGTAGTTCTCTGTAGTTACATGGGTGGCTATTACCTGAACCAACCCTAAGCCTGAGGACATAAGAAGCTGTTAAGCCAACAGTTCAGCCTCAGGGCAGAGAACATGGTAGAGACTGAATTTGAAGGGGCAAATGGAAGCTATTCAGCACATAGGCTACTTTTAGTGTTGCTCCACATTCAGCGATCCAGGTGGGAGGCTGCAGCTGGCCATTTAGGTCACGTTCCTGTCCTCAAGCTGCCAGTGGACTTGGAAAGCAAGTATCAGGCAGTTTTAGCTTCTGCAGTGGAAGATGGGGTCCTGTTCCCTCTCCATATGTAGCCACATTGAGGATTTCTAAAGCATAAACTAGGGATGGTGTTCTAGGCAGTGAACTTCCCAACAAAAGTTTGCCATCACGATGTGAAATCACTGCAAAGTAAATGTCTGTGCTGTCAGTCAAGTTTCCTTTTTCATTCACAGATGTCCCAGCACCAGGTGCATGCAGTTCAGCAGCTAGCCAAGGTTATGGGCTGGCAGGTCCTCAGCTTCAGCAATCATGTGGGACTTGGGCCTATAGAGAGCATCGGCAACGCCTCTGCCATAACTGTGGCCTCCCCAAGTGGTGACTATGCTATTTCAGGTACTGTCTGCTGCTTTGAAGGAGAAGGGACCATTGGGAGTTTGACTTATTTTTTTTTAATTTTTTTATTTTTTTTAAAGTAGGAATGTTTTACATTTATTAAGTGTAGGAAGAGAAACCTGCTCTCCAGAGCAAGTTTGGGACAAGTAAAGGTAGGAAAAGAAGTACACTCTGCAGCATAAGAACAGACTACTATGGCAGTTTGATTTAACATGCAGCTTCAATAATAAAATGTACATAAAAGTAAATTATTTATCTGCAGTGAGTTAATGTATTTACACTGATGTTTATCTGATTGTACTTACTGTTTAGAATAAGAAATTACTAGTTTTCTAATAGTTATAAAATGTTTAGCTAGTAGGTCCTTTGAAAAGTGACATTAGCTTCGTTACTCCTTTAATGATTAAGCTTTTTAAAAAAAATATACTTCTATAAAGCAGGTGTGGAGGCACACACCTATAATCCCAGCACTCCAGGAGGCAGAGGCAGGAAGATCCCAAATTTGAGCCTAGCCTGGGCAAGTTAGTGACGTAGTGAGACTCTCAAAATTTTAAAATAAATGAATAAATAAAAATAAAGTGCTGAGATGTACTGTGCTCTCTTTGTCTCCCTCTCTCTCTCCTTTTGTGTGTATGTCTGTGTGTGTGTATATATACTGCTTTAAACGTGGAAAGAATAATATGTGATAGAATAGAAAGGAGAGAGGTATTTTCTAAGCACCTACCATGAGTAGATGCTTTAATAGGCTATTGCAAAAGCTAGCATATAATAGGGTAGCTTAAATTTATGTTTGTAGGGTTTATAGTTTTATTATTTTCTCTATTCTCTTCTCTGAATACTTTCATGTTGAAAAATTAGAGACAGTTAGCAGTATTTCCTCACAGGATCCCAGCTTAGGGTTCTGCAAGCCTGGCCCTTGCCAGGTCTTTATTGCTAAGAATTTCTTTTTTTCTTTTGGTGGTAGGAATTAAACTAGAGTTTTGCACATGCCTGAGTATGCATTCTCCTATACCCACAGCCAGTATTGCTAGAAATTTCAGAGTACCTTTTTGTCATTCCAGAGTAGTAGTTAAAATCTTATTACTACAACCTGAAGTTCTTAATTCAGAATAATCCTTCCTTTAACCATTCAAGTGCTGATTCTGAATGGTTGAGTTTTGCTATATATTCACCTACATGTTGAATGATTGAATTATCAAATGAATATATTAAAAAGAGGTAGATTGGCACTCTGGGAGACTGAGGCAGGAAGATCACAAGTTGGAGCCCTCCTGCCTGCCTCAGCTTCCCAGAGAGCTGAGATTATAGATGTACACCACCATGCCCAGCTTGAAAAGTGCTTTTTAAGTGATTGTTTAAGTTGGTAAACAGATAAGGTTTTTCACAGCAGAATGAAGTTTTGGGTTAGATCCTAGTTATTTTCTAGTTTGCAAAATCTGGGTGTGTTGATATTTTGGTCTTTCTCCATAGTTCGTAATGGACCTGAAAGTGGCAGCAAGATCATGGTTCAGTTTCCGCGAAACCAGTGTAAAGACCTTCCAAAAAATGATGTTTTACAAGATAGCAAATGGAATCATCTTCGTGGACCATTCAAGGAAGTCCAGTGGAATAAGATGGAAGGTCGAAACTTTGTTTATAAAATGGAGCTGCTTATGTCTGCACTTAGCCCTTGTCTGCTATGATTTTTTTCCAGAAAAATTTCCAGATTTTTTTTTTCCAGAGACATTTCCAGAAGCTTTGACTTGAGATGCTTGCCGATTAACTATAAGCACAAAGAGGGATAATCTTCCAAAGGAATATTGTTTTTAAAAAAAATAATTAGGCCTGGCATGGTGGTGCACACTGCATCCCAGCACTTGGGAGATAGAGGCAGAAGTATCTTGAGTTCAGGATTAGCTTAGGCAACATTGTGAGTGAAATCAAGCCTAGCCTGGACTATCAGGTGAGACTTTGTCTCAAAAAAGCACACAAACAAAACCAAAAATACCTAACAGCCGTAATTAATAAATTTTTACCTAGCAATTTGAAACTTCACTTTATAAGTGACATGTACTTTGAAATGCAGAAGTTATGTACAGTTGTGGGTATACTGTGTGGGGAGATGTGAAGTCATGCTTTTTTATACAGTTAACCTGAAAATGTTACTAACTTAAGGGTATGAATGTACTTTTTAAAATATCTCTTCTTTGATACTGACATCAAATAAAATGTATCCTTAAAAATCTTCCAAATACAGTACTTTCTGAACTCTTGAATAAATTAATTGTCTTTAATAGATTACACATCCTACCATTTCTTAAAAGAACACATAAGAACATTGAACCACTTATGAGCAGCTTTCATACAGAAATTCACTTACACAGACAAGCCAGGCCCTCTCCCTGCAGTGTAAGGAGAGCACGCCAGCAGAAGGAGCAGGTCCTCCCTTGAACACGGCTCTCCAGTGTGCTCATTCTTAGTGAGTGAAGTACTTTTCCTTGGGTGTCTTGTTGCCTGCCTTGGTTCTAACCTAAAGAGGTAAGAGCTCCTCAGAAGGGACAGTTGAAGGCACAGAAGAAAGCAGATACCAGGCCTCCTCCTGGTTTTTGGTCTGTTCTCCCACCTACGTGGGCAGTGCATGCTGTTCCCAGCCTCCCCACCCTGGCCCTGGATTACCTCCTGCAGTTGAAGTCTTATCCATTATCCCTCTGTTTTCTCAAAGGGGAAAAAAGAAATGGATTAATGGTTGCCTTTTCTAAGTAACATATTTGCACTTCTTGGAAATAATATCCCAATCCTAAAGTATGCCTGAAAAATTCCCATTTAATAAGATGTAGGCTTATGGGCCTTTTGGTATCACTGAAAATATCATATGGTAAGGTCTTATAAGTGAAGCTTTCGATTTTTAAAGCATTTAGCTTTAATGATTTGTAACTCCATACTAATAAAATCCTTTGTATGTCTCTTGTTTTGGGTTTAAAAGAAAAAATGGAGCTTGCTTTAAAGAAAAATCTTTGTGCTTTTGTTTGCATCTTGGGCTGTGGGTAATTCATTGGTAGAGCTCTTGCCTAGCATGTGTAAGGCCCTGGATTCCATCTGCAGCACTGAAAAAAAGAAAAAAACACATACACACCCATATACAAACACTGCATTTTTCTATCATGGAAATTAAAAAGAATTGGTGTAATCTTCATTAGTTATTTAAAATCTAGTGCTTCAAAAATTGTGGTGGCCCACAAAATTTGCCTTGGCTAATAGGCTAATCTGTATAGTTCTACTCACAAGTTTTTCACATGATTCTGAAGTCTCGTACTAGTATGCTAAATAACACATTTTCACAGAAGGACTACTTTTTGGTGTTTTTGGTTTGGGATTTTTTTTTTTTTGCAGTATGGGAGATTGAACCTAGCTAGGGTCTTTGCACTAAGTAACATCCCACCTCCTGGCCCCCTTTTTAAAAAGGCAAACCAAGCAGTTTCATTCATTAGTATTCATAAATACACAGCTGCTTCATTAGAGATTCCAACGTTTCTCTTCTGTCTCAATGTAGAATATTAGAAGGGCTTTTTGTATGTCACAGTATTGGAAGCAGATATTACCCCTGCATGGCTACCTACATTTTCCTGGTAGAAGAAAAAATTAGGTGAAAATGATTATCATATTTTCTCTCTTCCTTTTGATTGTATACAATGTAGTGAGTGACATCTGAAATTACAATTACCAAAGAAACCCAAGATAGTTGTTACTGGCAAATACAGCACAGTGAATGCTGCAAATTGGGATGTCATCAAAGAGGAGGTAGTAGAGGTTCATTTCCTTTAAATTTAGGTTTTCTAAAGTAACATCTAAAGGCATATCTACACAGCCATAGCACCAAAATCTGCGCACACACACACACAACACCCCATTCATTATTTAAGGGCAAGCTCTCTTCATGCACTGAAGTGGACAAAGGAGCTTTTAGACAAACAGGCAACCTTCTATGAATGTGCTTTCCAGAGACTGGCACTTTTTCAGACATTTTAGGATCACTCAATTTAGCTAAAAGAACCCTAGCCTTTTAAAAATGTTTTATTTTGAGACAGTCATCAAATTGCCGAGGCTGGGCTCAAACCTGTGATCTTCCTGCTTCAGCCTCCCCAAATACTGGGATCACAGATGTGTGCCATGTTTTTATTTTTCTCTTTTTAATTGCTTTGGCAAGCCAATAAAAATTAATTACTAGAAACATGAAATTTTAACTGGATGTGGTCATACATGCCTGTAATCTGAGCTATTCAGGAGACTAAGGCAGGAGGATGAGGCTAGCCTGGCAAACAGTGAGACCCTGTCTCAAAAGCAAAAGGATGTAGTTCAGCAGCATGCATGAGGCCCTGAGTTCAATTCCTAGTACTGCAGAAGGGGGTGTGGAAACAGCTCAGTACAAGGCCTTGTTCAACCCTTGGAACCCCCTTCCAATTTTTTTTTAAGATATAAAAAAACTTTTATTTGATTTTCATATGCATAGTACTGCTATCAAATATAAAAATTTCTGAATGCTTTGTTTCTATGCTTATCCTTTCATAAATAAGTAAAAGCTTATGGATCAGCACAATAATTAGAATGGGTAAGGGCCATGCACAGATTTTATCTCCTGGTTTTTTTTTTTTGGTACCGGTGATCGAACTCGTGACCTTGTGCTTTTGAGGCAAGCGGCGGAACCACTGAGCTAAATCGCCGGCCCTCTCCTGTTATTTTAAACGCCATCTGAGCAGAGCAGATAACTGAAGACTGTCAAGAGCATAAGTTCTCCTTTCTCTGTTCAGTTATGTCACTGGCTAGGGAATAGCCATTACCCATCTAAAAAATCCTAGGAACTGAAGCAAATGCGAGAGAAACAACAGCTTAGTTTTTATACTAAGTCTTGCGCCTTGGGTTTATTTACTTTTGCCAGTTTGATGTTTCAGTCTGAATTACCTGGATCTGGAGGGATATGCTGTGTAACTAAGGAGACAGGAGAAAACCAATTACTTCGTTGACAAGTATTTAACAGGTTGGCAAAAGAGCTACATCTGGATGTTGGCTCTGTTACTGGCTAACTGTGTGAGCCTGGCAAGCTTACCTTCTGAAACTGTTCCCTTGCATAGAATGGGAGACAAGGACACCTTCTGAGCTAATCTCAAAGCTTTGGATAAGGTTGGTAATGGTGGTTTCTAACATGGTATGCAAATAAAAAACATTAAGCAACTGTGATTCTAAGAGTCAAGCAATTAGAAGATGGAAAAACAGTTAAGATGTCAACTTTATGACCAGGAGAAAGCATTTCAGAATGTCCAGTTTTCCCATTTATAAATGTTTTGTATATGAAAGCTATGAGTGTTTTGTGAATATAAAGACTGGGGTTTATTCCAGTTATTTTTTTAAAGCCGTGCTCTATGGCCTACTTCTCCCATTTATTTCTCCCTGCCTTTGTCTTTAATTTGTTCAGTTCTATTTCCCTAATCCTGTTCTGCATTGATGCCTGACATATGTGGTGATCACAAGTATTTGCTCTGTTTTCAATAAACGAGAGAAGTATCTTTTGCTTCCCTGAAAATTGGGTGCAAGAAACCTATGCCAACTATGTAAACTCTGAGGTTGGCAAGGGTAAGTGTTTCCACTTCCCCCAGTATCCCCCCACCCCCACCCCACTGTCAAAGATAGTGCCTTCGAGTTGCATCCCTGGGAGTCTGTCCTGTTATAGTAGGGCCCTCGCTCACACCTGGGCTCTCTCTTCTGCCTCTTTTCCTCTACCTATTGTTACATTTAATCAGCTCTTCTGAATGGTGCCCTCCCTTAGGCCTTGTCTCCGCATTTCTGCATTGGGCAGGACTGATCTCTCACCGCTTTGCTCCTCAACTTTGTGTGCTATTGCTTCAAATCAGAGTAAGCCTGAAGTGCTTGAAGGTATCCACCATCTTTTGTGGTGTGGGACTGCATAACTCTGTAATCATAAAACCTAGCCCCAACTGTGATTGAGAGTTAATGGATAAAGATGCTTGTTAGTTTTGGGACACTAGATAAAATCTGTAGCAGACCTAAAGTCCCAAACTAAACTACTCAACTCCTTGTCTGCCCAGAACTGATGTTCCGGACACCACAATCTATAGAACAAGCTGCAAATGTCTGCTGACCATCAATACGTGACAGTCGACCACTAACCTTTGTCCCTTTTCTTTAATTCTATATGTTAACTTCCCCCTCAACCCCCTATAAGAACAGCCTCGGACTCTGAGCCAGTTGCTTCTCTAAGCTACTTTGCTTTGGGAGTGCCGTCTGGCCAGACTAATAAAGGTCTGTTTTACTTTCCAACTTGTCCGGTGTGTTCCTTCCTGGGTGTTCTTCGCTGCAGTCAGCTCCTCAGAGCATTTGGTAAGGCCTTCGGTCTTACAGTGAGCTTCATAGGACTTGGGTTCTCTGCTCCCACTCTGCTTGCACACCCAGAATACCATGAAATGAGAAAGAACAACATATACCTTCTTGGATTCTTAGATGATACTCTCTGAGAGGACAGTGTTGATAAAGTATGTGTGTTATGCAGGGCAACTTATACACCACTGAACTTGGTGGTACAACTGTTACATCCTAGTCTTCACCCTGTTCCAGAAGGACAAAAGTCTCTATGGAGATCAACTAATATTCCAGAAGCACAAGTTTCAAACTGATTTTCTGGCTACAATGCAGGGAATATGGTGGTATTAATAAAGTACTGTTTTTCTGAATTGCTAAAAAGCATTTAGAACTAATGTGATTAGTTCCACTGTCATTTAAAATATGTGCCAGACCCTGGCTTTGTTGAGGGTTTTATGATCCTTTGCACTGAGTGGAACCATCATCCAAAGAATTCTTGGCAGGATTGGGTACACATAGAGACCAGGGCTTTATATTCATGTTTTATTTCATTCATTTTTTTAAAACAATTTTTTTCACAGCTTGAAACACAACAATTTTACACTGGCCAATCTATTGAGAGATTTAATATTCTCTCTCTTTTTTTTAAATAGAAGACAAAAACCTCAGCCTCTGGAATTTAAAAGTTAAAGAGTTTTTTAAATGCATAAATAAATCCTCTTTTCAAAAAAATAGAAACTTTGAGATTCTTTGGGAGCAATCTAATTTGCATCTGAGTTTGCCCATGGAGGCCTTCTCTGTATGTCCTTTTCCATTTTTTTTACGATGAAGCTTACTAGTCCTGACTGCTAACAAGCTGAAAAGTAGAGTTCTGGTGAGGAGGCATACACTCCAGCAGCTACCCAGCTCCAAACACATCTCATGCTGCTGGGCTTTCTGTGAGAAAGAGGAGAAAAACATAACCAAATCATCCTTGATCCCCTTTTTCTCAAGCACTCCTCACCCCGATTCTTCACAGAACACGTGGAAACTGTCTTGGCACAGGGCTGGCTTCTCTGGCTGCTGCCTGTGGAGGGAGTACAGGCATGCAAGTTTGCATGCGTGCACACAGGACATGGCCTGAGAGTATCTCCTATGTGTCAGGTGCCAGAGGTACATGTCACTTGTGTAAACTTTGCTCTTTTGACTTTTGATTCAAGTATGCCTTTGGAGCCCTTCTCCAGATACTGCTAGTTCCTGCCTGAATACTCCAAGTGATCCCTTCCTGTAGCTCTGGCTTTGTTATTTAGGGAAAGGCCTCTAACAAACTTCTCCAGATAACCCTTTACCTTCCACATGGGAAATGGAAAAGATAAGGACATCGGTGACCTGAAAGGAAAGAGAAAGAAATATTCTAGCACTTCTTCACCTTTACACATGTGAATTTTCAGTTGAGGCCTGGGAACACAGGTAGTGACCTCAACCTCCATCATAATCAGGGTAGTAACTTTAATTGTAGCTATGAATATTGGAGAGAAAAAAAGAGAACAAAAAACAAATTCATGCCTGCTTTTAGAGCTTGCCAAATGGAAGTTGGGATGGAAAACTTTTGGGTAAACATTGTGACCAAGAAATGGCAGCTAAAACCTAATCTCTACACTTAGCTGGAACCACAATAACTCAGGTCATTTTAATTTCCAATATTTGGTACAGTATTTTCCAGTACAGCTTTCTAGATCCTTGAAGAGTTCTCATGCTTTTCTTAAATTGCTCACAGTGCTCTAGGCATACTGTGTGCTTCTCTTGATACACTTACTGTGAGGTAGGTGATGGCCAAGTGTTCCTTAACCCAAGTAGGAGAGAGCAAGGGCTTGACTGGAGTCATGAAGTGTTGGTGACAGAGAGAGACAGATCTGAAGCCCAAGATTACTGATGTTCCAGTTGTACCACCCACTCTGCAGGCTCAGGTTCCACACAGGCATCACTCTGCCGGGAGGTCAGAGGCTGCCCATAGTGGAGATGAGCCTTGTTTTCTTCACATTGGCCTAAGGTTGGGCCATGAGAGGGAAAATGCAATGAATTTCACAACAAGAGAGGAAGAGAAAGCATATTGTCCTTATTCTCTGCATTCAAAGCTGGCCCCCGAGTATACTGAGCTCCTCTTCCTAAAGCTCCAAGGTACTAGGCCTCACCTCTGAGCAAATCACTACAGCACAATAGCATCCTCTCACCACCAAAGCTCTTTCTACCTCTGCTTCTGAGGCAGCAGATTGTCTAAATGCCTCAGGTTTTCTCAGGAGCTCCCATAGCAGTGGTGGTAGGATTTGAGAAAGGGGTTTGGAGGGTACAGTAGTGTGCAGAGCAGACAGGAGCACAAAAGCACAGAGAGTGTTCCAGGGCTGGCTGCACATCAAGAGTCCCTGACAAAGGGACTTCTCCAATAGGCCATGCCTGGGGTCAAAGCCAGTGTCATGAGCAACAGCTAGTGCTTGCTCTATGCCATTGGTTACGGGTTAGCATATCCTGAAGCTGTAGCCAAGCAGGGCTCCTGGTTGAAAGCCTCAGTCTCTCTTCTTCTTGAACCAGTGCAATCCCTAGAATTGATTTTGTCCAATCCATGGTCTCCAACTTCATGCAGTCAACTTTGTTGCCTTCAGGCTATCCCATCAGGAATGGGTTGAATGGCAGGACTACAGGAAGCTGTAGAGTAAATTGGCTGTGTTTTTCCTTTGGCTGGAAAATGTTTTCCTCTTGAGGTAGGAATGTAATTGGGCCCAGCCTTAGCTAACACTCAACATTTTGCAGCTCAATCTCCTCAGTTGTGCTTTCTGCAAAGCAAAAGTCAAGTCAACAAGTTGAAAATCAGCCATAAGGTATTATTGGTATAAGTAACATGTGTCACTTGTGACCTCAAACCATGAACAGATGATCACAAGACCCAGAAGGTTACCTTTAAGTTTGTGTCTCCTCTTCCTCTGGAATTTATATGCACACCTATTACAAACCCATATGAGGCTGATTAACACTGCGGCCACAGCAGCAAGTAAAGCAATAAAGACAGCAACAAAGTGGAGGTCTTCATAGCGGATCTCTAGAGGTGAGGAAGGAGAGAGGAAAGTAAAGTCTCTTTTAATATAGGGCCAGGGATTTAGCTCAGTAGTGCCGCCTCCTGCCTCGAAAGGGCAAGGTCCTGAGTTCGATCCCCAGTATCAAAAAGAAAAAAAAAACTCAAAAGAAAAAGAAATTAATATCACGACTAGGCCACTCATACTTACAGTTCAGAGGGCCCTGGGTCCCTGGGGCTGTCTTACCAGACACATGCAGCACGATGGAGCCAAACTGGCTGCTCCCCAGGTGCTCTGTCACGGTGATGACATAGTAACCAGAATCCCTCACGCCAACACTGAAGAGCTGGATGGAGCCATTGTCAAAGGTGCAGACTCTGTCCTTGTGGCTTTCAGAGATGTTAACCTGAGTCCCTGGTTTCCATTCCACGATCTTCTGCTCGCCCCAGTTGGATGTGTACTTCCATTCGATGGTGGGCACCCCGTGGCAGTAGTAGTCAACTGACAGCAGGATGTCTTCTTGTACAGTGGCATTGATGGCGGAGTGAGGAATGTACAGTGACACACCCTGACCTGCAAGATGGGGTGGTAAATGTTGGGCACGCTTTATGAACTTAAGTCAACTTATTTAATTCATTAGCTTATTTCACAAGCATTTACTGAGTGCCTATTATATGGCAGTGGCTTGAGGTTCTGGTGATGACACTGATTATAAGGTGGACAAGATACAAGTTTCCCTGTGTCTAGCTTGCATTTAGGGGAGACATACAAGGGCTCAATAAGCAAATGACATAAAATATTAGATAATAACAGTGCTTTGAAGGTGATGAATAAGGGTAATAGTGGCCAAAGAAGATGATACCCAACATTAGACGGTCAGAGAAGACCTCACTAAGGAAATGACATTTGAACAAAGACCTAAAAGTCAAGGAAGGGGAGGAAGAAGCAGCCTTGCAAAGAAAAGGGAAGAACAGTATTTCAAATAGAGGAAACGACAGATAAAAAGCTGCTCTGTGACACTGAGCATGGCTATGCTTGAAGGTCAGGAAGGCAGCCAGAGTGCTGAAACACTGGGGAAGGTTTAGGAACTGAGGTTAGGGAGCTGGACAGGAGCAGAGTCATGACATCAGAAACTCAAGGGCAGTGGGAAGCTGCAGGGTGGCTTAGGAAGCAGGGTGATGTTCCCTATTCAGTTGGGAAAGTCTGCCATGGAGAAGATACTGGGGGCTGGGCGTTGGGCACAAGTGTGGAGCAATCAGGTGGCTGCTACAGGAGATAAGAAAACCTTGGAGATGAGTAACGAGACGAGTATCTTGACACTTCTCCTAAGACCAACACAACTACATTATCTATCCCTGAAATTTAACTTTGGTGTACTATTTTCTAATACATAGTATATCTTCAAATTTCTTCAACTGTCCACAAAATGACCTTTCCTGTTTTAATGCAAAATTAAACAACAATTGCTGATGGCATTTGATTGTCATGTCTTATAGTTCTCCTTTTGCAAAATTTCTCTACCTCTTATTGGGGGGGCTGTGAGCTTTCATGACGATATTTTAGAATCCTATTCTAAGTTTATTTAGAATAGTGGCAAAAATATTGCAAAAGTGGTGCTTCCATGTTTCACCACTTCAGGAGGCAAATGTGGTGAGCTTGTCCTGTGGTTGGGAAGCTGGGTTAGATCATATGGGTGATGTCTGACATGTCTTTCCTTTTCCCTTTTATTGATAAATCATCTATGAAGTAATATTTAGAGACCATGTAACTAACCAGCAACAGTGGATACATAGTTTTTAGTATTTGCTAATGAGCCTCACTCATATTAGTTATTTCACAGATGGCTACAAAATGGTCATTTTTCAAATCTGTCATTCTTCTAAATTTATTAGCTGGCTTTCTGTAAAGAAGAACTATTTTTCTATGTACCTGTCCACCCCTTTTTTCCTTAGTATCTTTAAAACTCATGGATTTTTTTCTTATGACATCACATTCTATTATCATTTCTTTCTGAATTGTTCTACATTTTGCCAGCGGGATCCTCTTCAATACATTTATGTGTTCTTTGAAATGTCCTATTTGGTCTATGGCCATGCCACCTGAATGCACCCGATCTCATCTGAAATGTCCTATTGGAGTTTTAAGCATTTTCTTGAACTGATTACACTCAAACAAGGACCTTCTTGTCTTAAAGCCAAAGAATAAGAAACTGGGAAATTCTGGCATTGGGGCAGAATTACTTTTCTTTCATTGCTGAGACAAAATACCTGACACTCAAAGTTAAAGGGGGAAAGGTTTATTTGGCTTACAGTTCATAGAGGTTTTAGTCCATAATTGGCTGGCTCCAAGTCCGAGTGGCACAGCAGCAACAGTTCATGGATGGCAGTCTGTAGCCAAGCAACAAGAACAGTGGGAGGGGCATCACAGAGGAGAAAGCTCACAGAGCCCATGTGGTAACTAAGGGAACAAGGGACCTTAACAGTGTCTTTCTGCCCCCTTTATCTTATTCAGACTATTTAAGATGGGTAGCACTCACACTCTTAATCCCAGTGCCCTCGGGCCTAGCCCCACCATGAATCCATCACACATGCTAGATTCAGCCACCTCCAAAATAGCACCACTTCATTCTCATAAGGCCTTGGAGAGACATCTAAACACAAGCCATAACAAGTAGATGGGTGAGATCATTTTGAACAGGTATTGTTTTTGCATCCCATACTCACATCACTTGGTGTGGCCAGTAGCCCCACTTGTTAGCCATCTTGGGGGTAGAAGCCCAGGACAGAGTCATGCTGTTGAACTATGCACACATAGGAGCTCAATGAAAGACCCTCAGCCTTCTCTCCCAGTGTGGAATTCAAAGAGCTCAGCTTTCAACCTCTGCCAGAACTCTTCCTTGCAGTGATAGAGCGCTCTCCACCACAAGGCAACCTTTCTCTACTTTGGGAAGCTTTATTTACAAAGCTGCTCCCTTTGTAGTGATGTGGACTACAGAAGTTATATCCCAGTATATGAAGCCCTTCAGATCCTAAAGACCATTCCCTTGACTCCTTGGATCATATCTCATTCAGACCCTCAATATGTGACCTTCTGTTCCTTCTTCTTTTCTTTCTCCCTTTTTTTTTCTCCTCTCCCTCCTCTCTCCTCCCTTCTCTTCCCCCTTTTTCTCCTCTTATCCCTCCTTCTCCTCTTCCTCTTTCTGTGCTGGGCTTTGAACCTCATCACTGAGTTGTATCCCTAGATTTTAAAATATATATATATATATTTTAAAAATATATATGTATATTTAAATATATATATTTTGAGACAGGGTCTCACTAAGTTGTCCAGGCTGGCCTCGAACTTGTGATCCTTCTGCCTCAGCCTCCTGAGTAGCTGGGATTACAGGAGTGTGCCAACATGCCCAGAGGCACACAGTTATCCTTCAATACAGAAAAAAAAATCCAGACTTTAAGGCTCCTTCAATTAAAAAAAAAAAAAAGGACAAATTTCATCTCAGCCCTTGGAGGGCAGAACTCATGTTTTGTTTTGGTTTTTTTCATCCCTGTGTCCCCTGTACCCAGCACAATGCTTGGCACATAATGATTGGTCAATAAATGTTTGTTCAGTAAATGAATAAGTGAATGACCAAATATTTATAGAAATAAGAAGCATCAGCTGACCCTTGATAGGAATGGTGCTGCTTGCATGGTTTAAAAAATTAGGTACACTTAAAAGCTAGCATATAGGGAGGAAAGAGAACTATAGTTTAGTGTTTTAATCATTATATACTTTATAATCACTATCTCTTATTTTTTATGAGTGTCAATAACATGCTCACATAACAGTAAATGGCAAAGGTGAATTTTCAAGGTTGTTCTGCTTGGTTCCCCTGTCTATCTATCTATCTATCTATCTATCTATCTATCTATCTATCTATCTAGCACCTTCTATTTATCTATGTTCCTGATTTTTCTGACCTCAAATACAGTTAGAATAGTGATTACTATAAAATTTAGAGATCTAATGATAAATTTGTATCATAATCTCTGTGCAGTTCATGTACTGGCCATTACTCATGTTGGTCAAGGTTACTGACAGACTCATCTCCAACCCTTTTAAAAGCCTTGGGAGCTGGGCTTGGTGGCTCACCCCCACAATCTCAGCACTGAGGAAGGTTGAGGCAGGAGTATTGTCAATTTGTGCTCCCCTTGGGCAACTTAGTGAAAAAAGTACTCTATTTACTCTGTTTTTGATTTTGATTTTTTTTCTTTTATAGATTCCACATATAAATAAAACTGACCTTTCTCTGTCTGGCTTATTTCACTTAGCACAATATCCTGCAGGTTCATCCGTGTTATCACAAATGGAAGGATTTTGTATTCCTTATGGGTGGATAATACATGTATTCTATGATTTCTTTATGTATTTATCTATCAATGGACATTTAGGTGGTTTCCAGGTCTTGGCCATTGTGAGTAATGCAGTAACGAACATGGGAGTACAGATGTCTCTGTGACACACAGATTTCACATTGTTTGGTTACATGCCCAGAACACCTAGATCATATTGTGTGTAGTTATATTTTTAATATTTTGAAGAACTGACATATTGTTTTCCATAGTGGCTGTACTAATTTGCATTCCCATCATGGATGAAGGATTTGTTTTCTCCACAACAAAACATTTTGTTACCTTTTGTTGTTTTGATAATAGCCATTTTAACAGTTGTGAAGTGATATCTCATTGTGATTCTGATGTGCACTTCTCTGGTATTTAATGATGTTGAGTAGTTCTTCATGTACCTGTTTGATCATTTGTATATCTTCTTTGGAGAAATGACTATTTGGTTCTCCTGTCCATTTTAAATTATGTTATTATTATTTGCTATTGAATTGTAAGAATTCCTCTATATTGTATACTATATAACATATAAGTACATGTATATATAGTATATGTATATGTGTATATGGTATATATAGTATATGTGTGTATATATAGTATATTATATACATATATATATCTCACATACTAGACATTTGACATGTTTGCAAATACTTTCTTGAATTCTGCAGATTGTCTTTTTATTTTGTTGATCATTTCCTTTGTAGTGCAGAAGCTTTTTAGTTTGATGTTGTTTCATGTATTTATTTTTGCTTTGGTTGCTTATATGTACTTTTAATGTCATAATTCCCCCCCCCATTGCCAATACCAGGGTCAGGGAGAGTTCTCCATCTGCTTTCTTCTGGAAGTTTTATGGTTTCAGGCCTTACATTCTAATTTTTGTGAGTGGTATAAGATAAGGGCCCATTTTCATTCTTTCACACATGGTTGCTCAGTTTTCTTTCCCCAATATGATTTGTGAAGACACTATTCTTTCCCTATTGTGTATTCAAGGTGCCACTGTCAAATATTATTTGAACATATATGTGTGTGTTTGTTTCTGGGCTCTGTTACGTTCCATTTGTCCACGTGACTGTTTTGATGCCAATCTCATATTGTTTTGACAAATATAACTTTGTAATATACTTTGAAATTGGAAAATGTGATGTCTTCAGCTTTGTTTTTTCTCCAGAATGAGACTGCTTTGGCTGGTCAGGGTTCCTTGTGGTGCTATGAGAATTTTTGAATTGTTTTTCAACTTGCATGCATGCGTGCATGCATGTGTGTGTCTGTGTGTGGTGCTGAGTATTTCAACCCAGATCCTCAATCATGGTAGGCAAGCACTATATCACTAAGCTACTCCTTCATCCATGTTTTCTCAATTTCTATGAAGAATGTCCCTTTTTTTTTTTGTATAGGGAGCAGGCAAGTGTTCTTTCTACCACAGAGCTACATTCCAAGCCTGCCATTGGAATTTTGAAAGGAATTATATTGAATCTGTAAATTTCTTTGGGTAGTAGGCACTTTAACAATTTTAATTTTTCTGATCTATGACCATGGGATTTTCTTCCATTTATTTATGTCTTCTTTAATTTCTCTTTTCAATGTCTCATAGTTTACAGTTTACAGATCATTTATCTCCTTGGTTAATTCTATTCCTAAGATTTTTATGCTACTGTAAATGGGATTGTTTTCATTATTTTCTCAGCTCATTGTTAGTGTACAGAAAAGTGACCAATTTTTTTATGGTGTTTTTGTGTCTGTTTTTTTCACTTAACATTATGATCTTTAAAAAAACATTATGATCTTAAGGTGCACCCCTTTTCCTACAAATAACTCATTTATCTTTCTTTATGACAGAGTAGTACTCCTTTGTGCATAAATACCACATTTTTTAAAATCCATTCATCTGTTGATGGGCATATAGGCTGCCTTCCAAGATTTAACTGTTATGAATTATGTTGCTATAAACATGAGTATGCATATATCCCTGTAATATGATGTCTTTAACTCTTTTGGGAATGTACCTAGAAGGAGAATAGCTGGTTCAAAATTAATTTCTAGTTTTAGTTTGGGGACTTTTCATACGAATTTCCATAGTGGTTGTACTAGTTTACATTCCCACTACCAATGTTCAAAGGTTTCCTTTTCTCCACAGCCTAACCAGAATTGGTTATTAGTTGATTTCTTGGTAATGGCTATTCTTTCTGGGGTAAGACAGAATCTCAGTATTCTTTTAATTTGCATTTCTCTACCTGCCAGCAATGTTGAACATTTATCTTTGTATTTACTGGCCATTTGTCCTTTTGCCTGTGAAGTGTCTATTCATACACTTGCCCATTTTTGTTTGAGTTTTTTATTTTGGGGGTTCTAATTTTTTTGAGTTCTTTATATATTCTAGCTATTAGTGCTCTGTCTGAGGAATAGCTGGAAAATATGTTATTCCAATTCTTTAGGTTGTTTTTCACTCTGTTGATTATTTCTTTTGCTGTGCAGAAGCTTTTTAATTTGATGTGATCCTATTTGTTGATTCTTGGTACTATTTCCTGTGCAATTAGACTTCTGTTCAGAAAGTCCCAGCCTATGCCTATGTCTTCAAGAGCTTTATCTATTTTATTTTCAAGCAGGTTAAGTGTTTCTGTTTTAACATTTAGTTTTTTAATCCATTTGATTTTAGTTTAGTACATGGTGAAGGATATGGGTCTAGATTGAATCTTCTTCATGTGGATAGCCAGTTTTCCCAGTACCATTTATTAAAGTTTCCTCCAATGTATGTTTTTGGCTTTGCTGTCAAAAATCAAATAGTTGAATTACCCCTCTTCTAGTCCATTGATCTTCATGTCAGTTTTTATGCCAGTTCCATGTGTGTGTGTTTTTTTTTAAATCACTGTAGCTTTGTAATATAACTTCAAGTCTGGGATTATGATGGCTCCCATTTTGCTCTTGTTACCTAGGATTGCTTTTGCTATTCTGGGTCTTTTCTGGTTCCATGTGAATTTTGGGATTGTTTACTTCAGTTCTATGAAGAATGCTGTTGGTATTTCGATAGGGATTACATTAAATCTGTATAGCAATCTTGGAAGTATGGCCATTTTGACTACATTGGTTTTGTCTATCTCTATTTTCTGATAGGGTTGGCATCAATTCTTTATATGTTTGGTAAAATTCACAAGTAAAGCCATCTGGTCCTACACCTTTCCTTTTGGGGAGGTTCTTGACTACCAACTCAATCATCTTTCTCATTATTAGTCTACTCAGATTTTCTAATTCTTTGTGATTCAGTTTTGGTAGGCTGTATGAGTCTAGGAATCTATCAGTTTCTTTATTGGTCTTCCAATTTGTTGACATATGATTGTTCAAAGTAGTTTTTATGATCTTTTGTATTTGTGTAGTATTCTTTTTATTTAAAGTTTTGTTTGTTTCTCTTTTCTTTTAATCTACTAAGGGTTTTTCAATTTTGTTTATCTTTCCAAAAAATAAAATCTTAGTTTTATTGATCTTTTGTTTTTCTATCCCCTGTGTCACTTATTTCTGATGTCAATATTTCCTTCTATCTGCTAACTTTGGGCTTATTTTGTTCTTCTTTTTCTAGTTTTTGACATGTAAGGTATGTTGCTTACTTGACATCTTTCTTTTTTCTTAATATAGGCATTTATAGCTATACACTTTACTCTTAGAACTGCTTTTGCTACACTCTATAATTTTTTTATGTTGCCAGACACAATGATGCATATGTATATTCCCAGCTACTCAGAGGGCTTAGACAGGAGGATTGCAAGTTCAAGACCAGCTCTGGCAACTCAGTAAGACACTGTCTCAAAATAAAATATAAAAAATCTGGGAGTGTAGCTCAGTGGTAGAGTACCCCAGGTTAAATCCCTAATACTAGTTTTGTGGAGGATGTTATGTTTCCATTTTTGTTTGTTTCAAGATTTTAAAATTTCAGTTTTGATTTTTCCTTTGATCCATTGGTTGTCCAGGAGTATGTTGTTTAATAACCACATATTTGAGAACTTCCAATTTTCTCCATTATTGCTTTCTAGTTTCATACCACTATGGTCAGAAAAGATATTTGATAGGATTTAAATCTTGTCTTTCTTAAGAGCTGAGAAAAAAACTCCCCTAATCAGACAAACTAACCAGACATTTAACCATGTTTTAGGTCCAAAGTGTTTCTCTTCCTGTCAATCTACCACATGTAAGTAGGAATAAATATTCACAAGAAATATAGATAATATTTCTGAGGTTTTTACAGCAAACTGTCAAATGTTAAAAAATTTGAATCAATGAGTAACTATTTCTTCACCCTATGCCAAAATTATTCTGGAATAAGTCCAGAGAAAAACTAAAGCCTACACCAATAATTAGATCTGCTCAAATGTTCTATCCAAGAAAGTTGGTTTAATACATCAGATTTTATTATAAAATGAACCCAGGCACCCATGAATAAGAATGAGATTTGTACAAAAAAAAAAAAAGAGTGAGATTTGTGGCTGGGGGTATGTAGCTCAGTGACAAAGTAACATATACAAGGCACAGTAGTAGAATGCATGCCTAACATAGGCCCTAAATTAAAGTCATAGGGCCATTAAAAAAATATATGGACAAGGAAAGATGTCTATGGTGTTACTAAATTACAAAATAAATCTATAACTGGGTGTGGTAAACCCAGCTACACAGTTTGCAGTTCAAGGCTAGCTTGTGAAGTTTGTTAAGACCCTGACTCAAAATAAAAAAATAAAAAAAGTCTAGAAGACACCTCTGAAAAGGAATCATTTCACAAGGGTTTTTAAACACAAGCAACAAAGATACCTACATTAAGTAATCTTGAAATATCAACCCAGGAATTAAATCAAGGACAGTACCAAAAACAAAAATGAGAAGACACTTAAGCAAGGCACAAACGCAGGCTTCCACACCACAAAAAGGAAATTCTGGGGGAAATGAGGTGGAAAACTCTGGTAAGCAACCACTTGGACACCCTGAACTGATGGCACAGGAAGTAACAAAGCAGATGCATGAGGCTCTAGAAAATTTCAAAGCAGAAATAATCTCCCAGATAAATACAGACATGGTGAGCAGAGTGAAAGACATGATTAGAAGCTCTAGAGCAGAAACAGATAAGAAAATAGATGAGACCAGAAACATGCTGGAAGCCATGAATGCCCAGCATAAGAAAGAAATGGAAAACATGATCGCCCAACATAAGAAAGAAATGGAATCCATGAAACAGATTCAAACAGATATTCAGGAGATTAAAAACTCCATTGAAAGCATCCAGAGCAGACTAAGAGAATCTGAAGATTTTATTAGAATATTAATATTAATATTTATATTAGAACATTATATATAGAAGATAGATATAGATATAGAAGACAGGTTTGCGGTAAAGGACCATGAAAACAGAGATTTCTTAATTCTGATTAAGAATTAAGAATTAATTAATTCTGATTTCTTAAAGATAGTAAGGGACTATGAGAAATCAATCCAACAGCTGCTAGATGATGCAAAGAAGAATAACATAAGACTCATAGGAGTCCATGAAAAAACAGGAGAAAGTACAACAGGCATAAAAAAACTGTTCATAGAAATAATAGTAAATAACTTCCCAGACAGAGGTAGAGAGTTGGACATACAGATAAGTGAGGCATATAGAACTCCAACTGGCCATGACCAAAAAAAAATCTACACCTAGACATATAATAGTCAAGATCCCAGAAACCTAACAGAAGAACAAAATTCAACAGGCAGTTAAAGAAGCAAATCACCTACAAAGGAAAGCCCATCAGAATCACGGCAGATTTTTCAACACAAACCCTCAAATCAAGGAGAGCCTGGAGTGAAGTATTTCAAGCCCTAAAAGAAAAAACTTCCAACCTAGACTGTTGTATCTGGCAAAATTATCTTTCAAAAATTAGAAAATTAGATACTTCCATGACAAAGAACACCTGAGAAATTTCATGAACACCAAACCAGCACTCCAAACAATTTTAAGCAATATCCTAGAAAAAGACAATGAAGGTCACAACTCCATGAGGCCCAGCAGAGACAAGGCACCACGCAAGGTAAGACACTAAAGTGAAAGGGGGGGAAATAAGAAAAGAGCCAACAAGAATAAAACATCATGGCAAGGATGAGTCAATATCTATCAATGTTAATGGCCTCAATTCACCAATCAAAAGAAATGGACTGACAGAATGGATTAAGAAGCAAAACCCAGCACTATGCTGTATACAAGAAGCACACCTAACTCAAAAGGAAATCCATAGACTGAAAGTAAAAGGATGGAAAACAGTTCTCCATGCAACAGGAACCCAGAAAAAAGCAGGCATAGCAATCTTATTTGCAGACAAAGTAGATTTCAAACCAAAACTAATTAAGAGAGACA
>NW_004624735.1:38483336-38502877 GCF_000247695.1 Heterocephalus glaber
GAATGGGCAAAAAATAAGAACCAAGATGCATTATGTAAAGGTACAATTCCCAATGAGAAATGTAAATGTGTTGTATACCTACAATGTACCAATAAAAGAATTTAAGAAAAAAAAAAAAGAGGTGGGCTTTGGGGAAGTGGCTAAGTCATGAAGGTCCCACCAGTGTCCTTAAAAAAGATGTTCAGACAAACTCTTGTGAGGATATAGAAGGTGCCATCTTTGTATACTGAATCTGTTGGCACCTCAATATTGGACTTCCCAGCCTCCAGAACTGGGAGTAATAAATCCTGTTTTCTATTTGTTTGTGTCTTGCTATGTTGCCCAGGCTGATCTTGAACTCCTGGGCTCAAGCAATCCTCCTGATGCAGCCTCCTAAGGAGCTGGGACTACAGGCACTCACTATCACCCCTGGTAATTTTATGTTATTTATAAATGACTCAGTCTGAGAGACTTTTATTATCACAGCCCAAAAGGACTAGATTAGCACTGTAAACCTGCTCTTTGGTTTCCAAAGTCTCTTTTGGAAGCGTGGCAAGAAACTGGGTGACCTGAAATTTCTCCCTGTGAAATTTCATAAGGAATTTTCCTACCACAAATAAAAGCCACCCTTGCTGGAAAACTGGACTCTTTACAAAAGACCACAGTATACAGTAAAATCACTATTGTGCTTTCCACCACATGCCAAAGAAGCCTGGAATGACAGCAGTGACTGCCTTGCTCTGCTCAGCCCTGGGGGTTGGGGAGCCAGCTTTGATGCCTTCTGCAAAGCTGGGCTGCAGGACAGTGTCTGGCCTGAGCCACTGGCCAGCCTGAAGAACTGGAATAGGTCCTCCTCAGGTACCTCTACAGTAAACATGTGTGAAACAAGAGGACACAGGAAGAAATGAGGTAGTGTGATCACCAGTAATTATTTTGGGAGGAATATATAGGACACTTGAAGGCATTAGGAAGAGAAGGATAACAGGCACATACATGACTGGACACCCCAGAGTACAGCAGATGTTCCTCCAAAGAAACAAATGGGTCAGTTCCTCTTCATCCTTTAAGTCTTAGTTTAAGTAGCAGTGCTTCCAGGAAGACTTCCCTGTTCCCTCAGTAGCAGGTAAAGAGTCCCAGTTATGTATTGCTCCCCATTCCTCTGCATCAACACACTTCCTCTCTGTTGTAATAACTTTTGATTAATAGTTCATCCTCCTAGATCAGCTGTCAGCTCTGAGAACAAAAGAACTGTTCTCTTTTGGTCATGATGGAATCCCCAGAGCCTAGCACAGTGCTCAGCAACTTGGGCTTTCCATGAACATCTGCTGAATGAATGAATGCTTTAGGCAAGTCCCTCTATATCTCTGAGGCTCAGTTTCTTTATAAAATTGGGACTAAGAATCTCTTTGCAGGATTACTGTGAAGATGAACCAAAAGCAGGGTTTGACACCAAGAAGGAGCTCAACAAACAGTTACTATTTTCTTGTAAGACTTATTGACAGATTCAGAAGATTCAGGCTTTTCTTCTCTTTGTTTGGCTGGAAGTTATTATTAGCAGTCTTCTTAAATTGTACATCTAGCTGTATCTTATCTAGCTCTAAAAGATCTCAATAATCTGGTCCCGGAGCAACTCACTTTCCAGTCCCCCTTCTGTCTCTCTTAGAAGCTTTCTTTCTCTCAATAAATTTTTCCTGCTCTTAACCTCCATTCATCCTAGACTTCATTCTTCAATTTTAGAGAACACAAACTTGCATTTCGGATATCTAGTAGGTTTGGGAGTTACATCTCTTCCTCCTATATCATTTTGGAGGTCTTCCACTGAGATTATTGGTTGTAGGTAAGAGTTTTCTTTCATAGGTTCTAACTTTGGTGTTTTTGCTTCATAGATTATTACTTTTCATTTCATAGGCTCTGGCTATTTGTTTCATAGATTCTGGTTTTTGTTTCATAAATTCTGACCTTTGTTTCAGCTTTTGTTTCAAAAGTGTCTAATTTTAAGTTGTATGTTTTAAATGTTTGCAAATTTCTTGTTTTTCTTATGCATTTTTTTTGTTAAAAGTACATTATATTCGTGTTTTGTATATGTTGCATTTGGACTTAGTTCCTTAAAAATGTTGTAAAATGGCTCTCTTATGAAATTGTCTCAGATAAAGACAGTTCGGGCTTTTATCTGTCCCTTATAGAATGCCAAACGGTGGTTACTCTGCCAGTTGGTTGCCCTTAGGGCAGCTGCCACTTTTAAAGCAGAGGACAGGTTTCTCCAGTTGCCCTCTTGTGAATCTGCACTCCCATTGACACCAATGGTGGGTGGAATGCTGACCAGATAGGCAATTGGGTTCCTTTCAGAGACAGATCTCTGATTGCGTGGAACTAGCCGAAGCTGAGGTGACAACTGAGGGGTCATGGCCAGGGCTACTCTCTGGCAGATACCCAAAGGTTCCCAACAGCCCATCCAGATAATCAGCAGAAAATCTCCACATCTTGTCCCCATCTGGATTCCTCAGTGAGGTGAAAGGGGAACTCTCTCAGTGATCATCAGATATCCTCTGTCTAGGAGTGATCTGAAATGATGCTGTCAGAGCCCTCTCTTAAGCCTCCATTAAGAGTTGAGCTACAGGTTTGGACTGCTTTCTCTACTACTAATAAGCCAGATCTCTAGACAAACGTTAAAAAAACAAAACAAAAACCTGAATGTTTGATAGATTAAAAGCTACCTGAACCTCCCCCCTCCCCCACCCTGCCAGGCATGGTCTTCATCATTTATGTGTGTAGGGGAAAAAATACCTTTGTTGATAGGTTGTGGACTTTGGAACTTTCACTATGGACTTATAAAATACTACATATGATGATTTTTGGATATTTAACCAGCTTGAGCTTTATTTGGACTTTTTCTCTCTGTGAGTGAGTTAAAAACTCCCCTTAAATTTTTCTCCAACTTGTTGGGAGTTCATTTGAGAATCCCTCATCAGACAGCTCCTTCAGACTAAGGCAACTTGCAACAACTGTTTTGTATTATACTAGGGAAAAAAGCAATCAGTAACTTGCATTTGTATTTTTACACGCTAACTAGAATATAGGACTATTTTGGTCAGCCTTTCTCTTCCTTCACACGCGTGTGTAGGAATTTGATAAAGTGCCTTTACTAATGTGGTATGTGGCTGCTAGGAAGACCTATGAATTTCTAATACTTAGTGAATTTAAAATGGACCCTAAATGAGTAGCCTTGTATTGCTGCTAATAAAAGTTGCCTAAATGACTGAGTAGACAACAGCAATGTCTCAGAGCTTTCTCTACCCAAGGGCCCAGGGCAGAATCTCTGACTTATCATCTCTGGAGGTGATCTCTTTAGCAGGAAAAAATGCTCTAATTTGACTGTTGACCTATTTTCCTCTCTCTTTCAAGGAACTAAAAAGCAGTGGTTTAAATCTCTTGGTTTGCTAGCAATACTTCCTTCTCTAAACATGATTGTTATTGCTAAGGTCAATTATAACTTGTGCTTTGAGAGTACCTACTGGAGTAAGGATATGAGGTACCTGAGGAAGATAAGATCACGCGCTGGTAAAGGGTAGATACTACAGTCCAGTTTTATTTTCTGGGTCTCTCTCCAGATGGTAGCTACTTACCCTGGAGTGGAATAAACCTTGAGGGATGCCCTGGGTATCCCTAGGGGGCACAGGAATCAAGCAGAGACTTATGGGATGCCATATTTGTTTCTCTTATTTCAGACTGTTACCATATCTGAACCTCATACTCCTTTGGAATGTATTAAGGAGCAATTCAGGATTTCTCTACACCCGTGCATGGTGTGCCTACTTCCTAAAGCCAAGTACACAGGGGAAAATACTATGATGCTATCTCACAATTAGAATTATACTGTAAGAGAGAGAAAATGGTCAAAATCATCTTATATTGAGATTTTCTTTACATTAAGAAGTAATTCTTGCTTGTGTTCAAATGTAAATGTGGGCCATAGAAAAATGAGAGCCACCTCACCCTTAAGGCACTCAGTACCTCTAAGACTGAGGCATGCCTCACCCTAATCACCAGGTGCTGAGGGTGGAATTTCTAGGCCAGCCATAATTTTTTTTTAATTCAAAAACTTTATTTGCTGAATGAAACTTATGAGGTATGGAAAACATGTCAACATTATTTACTAAGACTATTTTAGATGAAGTTCTGCCTAATCTATTTATCATCAAACTCTATAAATGCTGCTGTAGTAAGTCCTATGCAATCTGTAAATTAACTAGGTCAGGCCACAGCTAGTGAATAATTTCAGCACCAAAAAATTATTGAAAATGGGATTTTACACCACTAAGAAATATAATGGTTAGGTATTCGAATGTCAAGGTCAAGGTATAATTTTAAAGACATCAAATTTCTGGGGGAAAATCCTTTTTAATAGTATTTTCACATTAGCTTTACAATAGTAGTTGTACTCTGCTTAAAATCATATGCAGTCTGGGCATATCAAATATATGATGATATTTAAGACATGAAATTGAAGCCCTCTTTCCCAACTCCAGCACTATGAAGAAAATGAATCAACACTGCACACTGAAAAAAAATCTATTCTTTCAATAATAAATTGATAGAGCAGCATATATAGGACAATTTCTACTAAAAAATTAAATGTCTTATTTGTGCGGTGTGGAAAATTTGCTGCAACTCTAATTTCCTTTTTAACACAAATTTTTTAATATACACATTATATGTATTCAGTATTCAAGTAAAATTCCCTAACAGTTAATGACAATTAAAAAATGTGCAAAACTACAAAACTCTTTGTAATAGAATGTGTAAGGTCAAAAGGGTGGAACGGCTTACAGCTACTGCACTGAATAAGTGCATCATAAATCTTTAAAGAAAAAAGAACTGGTTACTGTAGAATCTCAAAATTTCCTGTGCAGCATTACAAAATATTTTATATTTAGTGAGTAAAAAGAAGCTTGTATGCAGCACATGAAGCATCCACAGCAGGTATAAGATTGAAACCTAATAAAGTAAGTTGTTGACTGATGTAGGTACTAATAGCATCTGACTTTTACCACTGGTCTTGATTACACAAGAGATGGAGCGGTCATTACAATTCAGAAAATATATTTAAGAAATCATTGTCAGTTTTTATAATAATGTCTCAAGCCCATTCTTTGTTGATAGCCTCCACATTTATATGGTTAAGTCATTGTTGCTGTGTTTCTTATCTATGACCACATCACTTTTATTTCCTTTCATTTGTGGATTCTTAAGACGTTGCAAAAGGTTCATTCCTGTACCCCAATACAGATTCACTCCCTCTAGATGCCTTTTTTTTTTTTTTTTTAGCACCAATATGCTTTAAAAAAAGATGCACAAACAACAAGCAGTGACAGTGAGGCCAGCCATAATTAATCTCTATAAGGCTATATCCATCCTTAACTAAGTTGTTCAGTTTCCTCAAAGACAATATCCCTTGCAGGAAGTAAATGGCAAATATGGGACTACCTGTGTTCATGTGTCTTTTTCTCTCAGTGATCTAAGACAGATTAAATATAAGACCTAAGAAAGTTTTCAAATGATCCTGATATGTACATTGAGATCTTCAGAGGACTTACTCAGGCCTATGGACTAAATTAGAAAGATGTAATGTTGCTCTTAAATCAAATGTTGATTTCTAATGAGAGACAAATAGTATTATAGGCTGCTATGACACATAGAGACAAATACTATCTTAATTTTGGAAACTCAGAAGACAGGCAGCCAGGGGAACAACTGGTTCCTACTGGAACACAAGCAGTTCCTATACAAGACCCCCACTGGCCTGCCAATGAGATAGGAGATTAAAATAGAAGACATTTTCAGGCATGTATTCTTGAAGATCTAAGAAAGATGAGAACTAAACCCTTCAGTTAAATTGTCAACTATTTATCAGGAAAAAGATGAGGACATCCCTGGATCCTGATTTGATAGAAGGAAATACTATAGTTTTTCCCAAGTCACAGTCTTGCAATATGTAGATGGTATGCTGTTATGCGCCCCCTCAGAAGAGCTTTCTAGCCAAATATCTGCTCTGCTGAATTTTCTAACAGACAGGGGTTATAATGTTTCTAGTTCTAAGGCATAATTTTGTAGTCTTGAGGTAAAATATTTAGGCCTTATTGTATCTAAGGGAACCCAAAGACTGGGAGAAGAAAGAAACTAATTTTTTTCTTTTCCATAGCCCAAGACTCTAAAACAGCTAAGGATATTCCTAGAAATTACAGGCTTTTGTGGCCTTCAGATAGCAGGATGTAGTGAGATTTTGTGACTCCTCTATTAGCTTACAGAAAAACCCAAGAGACAGACAGCTGGGAACCTTATTCCCAGACTACATTCTAGAAGCTCAAACAAGCACTGCTAAGTGCCTAACTGCAGGACACCATTTCAGTTTGTATGTTAATAAAAGGTGAGACATGGCTTTGGGAGTGTTTATACAAGATCAGGGAGCTGCTCAACAGCCTGTAGGGTATTTCAATCATAAATTAGATATTATAGATTCAGAGTAATTCATTAAAAGGGTTATTCCTAAACAATATAGTTAGAACACTTTCATTCTCTTCCAAGAGGCAAAAAGCAGCCATTCAGGATCTCTGATTATTGGTTTGATTTTCTGCTTAGCAATGCAGTTGGAGTCCATCATAGCTTTTGTCTCTGGAGACATGTTTTGCTAAGGATTACAGATCCACTCTGGAAAAGCTCCTGATCTTAAATGTCCTTCTATACCTGAGATGGTTAAGATTTAGTTCTTGTGCCATACTTAAAGGCACTCTTCTGTCCCTTCTCCACTTCCCTGCCCCTGAGAAATAATGCAGTTCTCAACAGTATTTGGTTCAAGCCACTTCCATCCTCTGTGGCTACTGGATTTCAAGACAAAGCTTCCAAAATGGTGAATTTCCCTTCCCTGGAACCCTTCCAGAGTAAAACTGACCTTCACTTATCTCTGGGCCATATAGAAAACTGGTCTAGGTTTAATCCTAAAACTCTTAAAAAATAAATGTTAAAGTTTTAGTTCAGATTAATCTGTCTTTCAGCCCCCAGAAAAAATTAGAGAATGGTAAGAACAGCTAACCTGGCTCTGGCCACTTCCTTGCACTTCTAGTCTGCCACCACTGGCACTGAACAAGAGGGATAGATGGGCATGCCCTATTTTCCTGGTTTTTTTTTTTTTCAAAATGGAAAAAACTGTCATAGGTAGACATCTGCAGCACAGCAGGTTGGAGGCTTGGCTGGCCTTCTTCCCTCACTGTATGAAATTCATACCTAGCTCCAAAAAGTGTCACCTAGTCTCTTCTACATGCAAACCTGGGCTGAGCAGACCCCCACTGGAGATAGTTAAAATTACCTTTAATAGTCTCTCCCTTTAGAGGGAAAAATTACATGTGGCTATCAAACAGCTATAGTTATCAAAGCAACAATGAGAAGCCTGTATAGCTGGGTATTCAGTAAGATAAACTGTCAGCATAGGGCCCATCTTAAAATGGTCTTTGCTTTCACAGGTGTAGAAGATTTTTATTCCTTTTGATTCTTATTACAAGAGATCTCTGTTAATTGATCTACAAAGTTCTGGCTAGTCTTTTTTATAATTATAAATGTAAACATTATACAAGTTATTATAATTCAACTTGGCCAAATACATCTGAGTGCACACTGGTTTATAAACATGTTGTCTTATGTATGTGTGTGTCTGTCAATTCAATTTGTTACAAACATACAGCTGTTATGTTTGAGCTTTTTTCTTTTGGTATTTTGGATTTTTAAAGATGTTTGCCTGTAACTCAAATTGGCTTATAAATAACTATAATTAAAGACATGCTTCCCCCAGGTTGCCAGATTATCCAAATAATGTCAACTGGTTTTACGAATACAGTGCATATTTTTATCTATATATAATATCTCAGGAATCTTTCATTGGTCAAAATGAATAATGTGTTAATTATTATGATCTGGCTCTCATAGGCCATCTAAAGATTTGTTAAGATAATTAAATAAAGACTCTTGGGCTTAAGAAAACTACTGGACAGGACTCCCCTTGGTAAATAAAGGAGCTGCTGCCTGGAAAAAATTTATTTCAGCCTTTGTTCACAAAGGGGACCCCAATAATTTCTACAACCTCATGGGAAATACATCGCTAAACATATCATTGTGATATGTATACACTGGTCATGATCAAATGGCTAAGTTTTCTGTGGGAAAACAATAAGGTTTTATTTAAAATGTTCTTGGTACAAAACAAAATTAAGGGACAAAGGGTTTCATGTAACTGATACTCATTGTCATTTCATGGTATATATATATTCATGCCTTCCAGGTGTACAAGTCTTCTAGGATATTGTTTTATGGTAATGATCGTATTTGATTCAGGTATCTGCCTTTCTCTTGCACTCCAGCTACTTGTGATAAAAGGTACATGTCAAGCCAGCATGAGAAAACCAGTCAAATAATAATTTTCTTAAAAACTTATGTGATGTGTGTTATATGCGTCACCACACTTAGGGATGTTCAGTTGCCAAACGGTTGAAACAATGTCACACACTAAAATTAGAGGCTACACATTATGAACTCCTAAGGTATATTTATAGGCCAATATGTATGTTCTCTTTAGATAGCATCCTACTAAAGGATAACAAATAAGAGTTTTCTTTATGTTATTTAATGTCTTGTGATCAGATGGAAGTGTTTGACTGAAAGACTATTCCATACTAAGATGGACATATAAGTGTTACAAAGAAGTCATCGTGATTGTCATGCTAAAATACTACGTGTGGCTCTTGATCTTTTTTCTATATAATGTATAACTGTTGTCTGTTAACATTTGCAGGAATTCAACTACTAAAACAACCATGGTTGATAAAATATATTTCAAAAGTGCTTAATGTCCAGATGAAATTATAATAGTTAAGCTCACTTCTCCTACTGAAATACTTATGTCACTGATCTCTTCTGGGTGTTCAACAACTAAAGTTTGGAGACTAAAACTAGAAAGGTAACTGCACTATGAGGACAGCCCATATTTTGGCCCTGGCCCCTCAAGGTCAACAAAGATCCAGGACACAAAGGAGCCTTTCCTACAGGATCCTACATCTTTGGTAAGTCACTCAGATTGCTGGGCACCAGAGGACAAATGTACCATGCTAAAGGAGGGTCACAAAGAGGGAAAAGTCTCCCATGCTTTCACTGAAAGCAACATAGTCAGGCAAGGCTGTGACCCATCCTGATGGCTGACACTGACAGAAGAGCTGAGAGATTCTATGAATGGTTCCAGAATAATGCCTGAGGAGACTTAACTGACCTTAATAGATAACAAGAGGTTCATACTGATTGAAACAGGTCTCATTTAACTTGGTCTTAAACACCCAGCAGAAAAGAATAACCAAAAGAGGTATAAAATAATGCCATAGTAATAAAGCTAGATACAAAAAGGGGCTCCAATTGCTGATCTCTTCTAGCTACACCAGTAGCTGACCACAGTTATGGATCATTAGGAAAATACTATGGTAAAATCTATAAGAGCTCAGCTAGAGTTTTAAATTTCTTAAGTGAGATTTGTTCTTCAAATGACATAGTATCAGACTTATACATAATCTCTATCAATGAAAGAATCTAAGAGTCAGCAGATTACAATCACTATTTCAATTTCTAAGTGTGACTTTCTCCCCAACCTGCCCTTTCACTCTAGTGTGCTCATGCTTAGATTATGCATACTCTAATTTCTTAAAAGTTTTGTTTATTCTTGCCTAGAGGCTGCCAAACTACAAACAGTCATACAAATGGAACCAGTGACAAATGTGCTAGACTTGTTTTACCGGGGTCCACCAGATTGACCTTGTAAACAGCTTATAACTGCTAAACTATACATTATGACTTCTATGTTGGATTCTGAAGTCCCCTGGACCTTCTTTTCTTCTTTGTGGGAGGCTATTACTAGTTCCTCCCAGGGGAAACACTTGTTGGCTATATTTATAGCAATCCTGCTGACCTTGTAATTTGGCCCATGTATTCTTAACTGTTTCTTTGGCTTTGTCTCCTCCAGACTCAAAGCTATACAGCTACCAAGATGACAATGCCTGGCATCTAACAAAGGCCTTTAGATAGACCCTCTGTAAAGTAACACTGACTGCTGATCACAACTACGACCCTCTCCAGTTGGAAGTAGGCAGAACAGTCGTTCCCCTTTGCCCCCTCAGAGCAGTTAGGGGTACTTCTTCAGAGGGGGGAACACTGCAGATAGGTAAGTTAATTAGATATCTTGTAGGCAGTTAGACAGGGGCAGCCCACAAGGAGCCAACATGGAGGACAGTGAAGACACTTTCACTGAAGCCCAGCATTGTAAAAGGAAAAAAACTACCACACCCATGTAGGATGAATAGCAGCAACTGATATTCTAAACAAGTACAATCACCTGGTGGGGGGCCAAGGTCTTAACCCAGCCTTTCTGGGAAATATCCCTGACCCCCCTTATGAAAATCCTTGTATGCTTGCTATGTGACTTGCTCCCCCATTTGACCCCCATTTAATCAATATTACCCAGGTGACTGTACTTGTAATCCTATTGGTTGGTCATGGCTTTGTCCCACCTCATGCCCACCTTGTAAATTTCCATTGAGTCTTTTTTTCCCATTGAGTCTTATAGTTTTGTCCCACTTTGTACCCACCTCACCACATGGCTTTGCTGTATAAAACATCTTTGAGGGCCGGGGATTTGGCTCAGTGGTTCCGTTGCCTGCCTTGCAAACACCAGGTCCCAAGTTCGATCCCCAGTACCAAAAACAAAAACAAAAAAACCTCTTTGAAAAGCGAGGTGTGTGGGCAACCTGCTTTCCAGTGCTCCTTCTGTCTCTCTTAGGCAGAAGCTTTCTTTCTCCCAATAAATTTTTCCTACTCTTAAAAAAAGAACAATCTGGTCCCAAATTTCTTTTCCATCATCTTTTTCTGTGATTCTTCCTCACTCATAGGCTACCCCCCAATGGACCTCTATCCCCTTAACCTTAGCTCACATCACCCCCTCTGTATTCCCAGGTTCCTGCTCAATCTGCATGGCACACCTTACATGTCATCTCTGCTCCACGAGGCTCCTCTAGCATAGTTCATAGCTGTGTGGCACTCATGTGAGATGGGCCCATCTCCCCTGCTAGAAGAGGCAGTCAATACCACATTGTTCTTGTCTGCATCAGAAGCACACAGAAGTGTGTTTATTTAAGCAGTGGCTGTTGAATTGACTAGCTAGCTGACCTAAATGAACAAGTTCTGTTTCAAGAATCCCTGAAATCTCTTCCCCAGTGAATGTAGAAGTGTTGGCTAATAGGGAAAGGAAAGAACAGAACTAGTGTTCCACTTTTAGACAATGGCTTCCAAAAGGCATTTATCCACCTCCACAGTGAGCCAGAGACAGGGTCTTATGTTAGTATAGAGGGGCAGATGGTCAGAGGAGCTTCACCTGAGGTCCCTATTATGCTTTATGTCTAGATATCCCTCCAAAGCCCCATGTGATCATAAGCAGGGCTTTTGAAAGGTGATCACTTTATGAGGGTGGTATAGCTGACCTGTTGTTAGGAGATGGGATCATATTGGAAGAGTTGGATCACAGTAGGCATGACCTGAAGGATTTACCTCCCTCCCCAGGTTCTCTTTTGACTCTTTGTTTACCAGCTGCAATAAACTGAGCAATTTTTCCTCTGCCATGCCCCTCCACCACACTGTTTCTTCTTTGGAACCATCTGACCATGGACTGAAACATGAGCCAAAATAAACCTCCTCTTTTAACTTGTGGATGTTGGGTATTGTGTTTGAGTAATGAGACAATAACTATAACCATCTCCTTACCAGTGCCTGGTCCCCAGAGACCCATTTTTCCCTCTTCCTTTGGTACTAGTGCAAGGTCTATCAGAGGAACAATTCCAGCAGCTTCTACCCAAGATTTAAGACTTTCCAAGCTTCATTCTCTTAACTGCCAAACAATTTCTAGATTGAATATGAAGAAATGGACATGAGTTAAGAGACTCCACTGGGGCCCTGGCAGGGTCTGGATGTGCTAAACAAGAGAAGAGGAGGTGGTGCTGCCCCAACAGGTACTCACTGGAAGCTTAACAGATTCCCCCACAGAGATCACACTCACACTAGGCCCATGGCTTGGGCTCAAAGGACTCTAGGCTCCTTGAGCCTGGGTTTTCCCTGGAAAATGGGGTTGGGGTGGGAAAGTATAGTCAGCATCCTTAGCAATGGGGATGTGTTCTGAGAGTATCACTTAGCTAGCTGAAAGAATGGGAGGAAGGTTGGGACTGGTAAATTCAAGGTTGGAAAATAACTCATAACTGATTTGCTGGGCTGGGAAGGCACTGGTCAGTCCTGTAGAGAAAGGGAAAATGACATACTGGACCATGAAGTCCACTTTAACTGAAGAAAGATCTCTCCTACTGGCCCAGAGGCAGGATGTGCCTCAGGATGGCCCTGTGCAGGACTCTCTCCCAGCTCACCTGAGCACCTCCTACTTTGCCTTCAGGGCTTCCTCTTCAACAAGTTCCTCCCCACTCCAAACTGAACTTTCTTCCTCTTGCTGCCGCAAGGCATCCAATGTCATATCATTTGCTTGGGATCTGACTGTCCCTAGAGCTCTATGATGCCCTAGTACAGGGGCTTCTTGTGTAGTCCCAGCTCCTGGCATGCTGTCCAAGAGACAGTAAGTGCTCAGAACCACTGACCTGGACAAAACTTCAAAGCAAAGCAGCCTTGTCCCTTGGTCTAAGCCTGGTGGGAAGGTCTTTGTAGGTTTGTCAGGAGAAAACCACAGTAAGATGCTATGACGTAATGGTGGGTGTTTTGAGAACAAAATATGGGAGATATGTGTCTACTTCCTGGCAAGCTGTTCCCCTAGGGCCAGACCTAGGACGGGACCTGGTCTAGGCCCGTAGTGTTCTGCCTGGCCATATGTTAAAACCACCTGGGGAGCATAAATGCAAAACAACATAGTGCTTGGGTCCTGCCCTCAGGGATGTTAATTCACTTGGTCTACAGCATGGGCACCTGTTAGGTTTTCAAGCTCCCCAGCTGCAACTTTTGTTGAAAACCACTAAGCTCCTTCACTCTCCTTGACCTGAGAACTCAGAGAAAGAGGGTGACCTCACATATGGGGATTTAATGGGCAGCAGTTGGACTGGAAGCAGGCCTGATTGCCCCGGCCCTTTCCCTCTGCCAGCTGGGTATTCTCCACAATAGGGCTGCTCTGGCCTGAGCTGCACCCCCAAGGTGTGCCTCAACAAGAGAAAGGCCAGCATGCTTCCTTAACTGGCTGGAAATGTGGGGAAGGAATATTCTGTGCTCCCTTTATAATCATTTCCCCTTTGCCCACAGAACTCACTGCTGACTACTGACCTAGGAAATCAATTACGGAGGGAAGATGTTTTCTAACTTTGAACATACCATTATCCCTCTCTAATTTTGGTGGATATGTGCCACATAACTGTGGACCATTTATATGATGGTGGTCTCATGATTATATCACCTAGTAACACCATAGCTGGCTTAATTTGTAGAAGCACACTCTTTGATGTTTGCACAAAAATGAAATCAGCTAATAATGCTAATAATACATTTCTTGGGATGCATCTCTACCATTAAACAAAGATGATATACTGTACTTTGCTACCCCAATCCCATCAGAAAATCAGGTGCAGGGAGCTGGACCCTAAGTGCACAGACTGTGGGGGCAGTGTCAGAGTGATCAGCTAAGGACTAGCTAAATTCTCCTTGAGTGTTTCCTTTTCTATTCTTACTATATCCAGATCATACCAAGCTTGCAGAGTGGTAGCATGTCTATTTTTTGAGCACTTGCTATATGCTTGCAATTCTTTTCTCCACCCTGTGTGACAGTGCATATTAACTCATCTTTCAAGACTCACACTCACTTTCACTAGGAAGCCTTTCCTGAATCCCCAGGTAGGGTGCCTCTGACATGGAGTTAAGGGAAGATCCTCTTGGCAAAGAGTCACGCATTCAAGCTTACTAATCTTGCAGGCCCAGCAGGCTGTGGCCAAAGGGGATGCTGACTCTGCTCCAAGAAGAGATCACGCCCCCTGTCATACTTCCCATAGCTGCAATCCTGTTTGTCTTGCCTTGGCTCCCTTGAAGGAATAGTTCAAGGATGGGACCATCCTGAGAAGTGTCTCAGCCCGTTTCTGTAGAGATTAGAGTGCATTCATAGAGAAGAAAACATTAAACAACACCTGCTGTTTATGCATTCACCTTAAATAACCGCTGTAAGTACTATATAAGAGATGTATGAACCAAGAATAAACGTCCTGTTGTTCTTCAGGACCCCCTGTGTCCCGCTTCTGTTTCTTTGCGCCCCTCCAATCTCGGCCCCTATCTTCTCGAGGCCAAACAACAAGCCTCCAGTGACTGGCAGAAGCAATACACATGTTCTCTCTAAGGCTTGGACTTCAATCCAGGCCAGAAGTGGTTACAATGAAGCTACTGATTTATAACATGCATGCTGACTTTAAATACATTAAAATATTTTAAAAGAAACTGTTTTGCACAGGATGAAGTATATGGCTGCCCTTAGGTCCTGGGGATAATGGAGAACAGACATCTCTGTGTACTAGCTCTTCTCCCCAACCAGCAGAGTGTATAATCAGAAAGGCTCTTGGCATCAGGAATAAAGAAATTTGGGTGACTTTCTGGCTGAGTCCATTTCTCCCTCAATAGCTTCAATTTATTTCTGTGGTTTTTTTTTTTTTCCTTTCTCTTGTGGAAAAGGGGTGTGTGCAGGGAATGCTTGTGGGCTAGGTAGATGGTGCCTTCCCTGTATGATGTACATGTCACTAACAATGCACATGTCACTCTGTGTTAGGGGCTTGTCTCTCCCCCAACAGAAGGCTAAAAGGTAAAAGTTAATAATGTCCATCAGGAAGGGGCTGGGTAGGAAAAAAGTAGCATGTTTATATGACTAGGAGTCAAAAGGACTGCCCCAAATCCCTGCTTATCAACATTGATAGTGTTAACAAACAACTAGTATTAAAACTAAGTTGGTGAATAACAAGTATAGCATTTGTGTTTTTATTTGTTTATTTTCTTGAGACAGGGTATCGCTACATGTTCTAGGCTAGCCTTGAATTCACTATGCAGTCCAGGATGGCCTTGAACTTATGGCAATCTTCAAGCCTCAGTCTCCCAAGTGCTGGAATTACAGATGTGCACCACTACACCCAGCTCTGCATTTAAAAAAAAAGAAAACACTTTTTCCCAATGGGTACAAGTGTATGTATGCAAAACTGTTTTCTATGAATCGGAAAGAACAATTCAAAGTGAAACCACACTTCATCTGCCTCTCTTTCATCAGGGCCCACCCAATGTAGCACAGTAGGTGCTCAGTAAATACATGCTGTGGGACTGACAGCACTCGGTGACTAGTGTGAGGCTTTGGTTCTTGTTGAGGTAAAGGCTCTTTTCTTGGGTTGCAGACTGTCTCCTTCTTGCTATGGCCTCACATAGAGGAGAAAAGGTGAGTTCTGGTCTCTTCCCTTTCTTATAAATAGAACACTAATCCCACCAAGGAAGACTCACCAAATAACCTCGTCTCAACCCAGTCACACCCTAAAGTCCTCACCTCTAAATAACATCACATTGGAGGTTAAGGCTTCAATATATGAACATATATGGGGACAGAAACAGTCTGTTCACAATCTTCTGTTGCTGGCACTAAAGACTCATATCCTTCTTGGATGCAAAATACTCTCATTCCATTCCAATAGCTCCCAAAGTCTTAACTTGTTCTAGCACTAACTCTAAAGTCTGAAGCCTCATCTAGATATCATCTAAACTAGATATGGGTGAAATGCCATGTATAACTCTGTCCTGAGCCAAACTGCTCTTCAGCTGTGAAACTAGGAAACTACAAAAGTTGTGTGCTTCTAAAATACAGTGGAGAGATGAGCCTACAATAGACTTCCCATCCCAAGAGGGGGAAATTGGAAGGAAGAAAATAATGATGGGTTCAAAGTCAGTCCCAAATCTGATGCTCTGCTGGGTGGTCCTGTGTCCCTGGGGGCTCAAGTCAGATGCTGGCCTGTTGGAACTGAAGCAGCATCCCTCTCCCATTCTCTTCCATGGACTGGGGAGGCAGCCCTGATGCTCTCTGAATCACAAGTGACTGGGATGAGATAAGATCAATTAGCGCATGTTTACCACTGAATAGCCCTGTGGTTCGGTCCTGGAGGATCTAAGAATCCATATTCTTTCTCCATTTTGAACTGACTCGGATCCCTTTTGTCCAAATTGGCAGTTTTTCTGCTGGAGTGGCTGATTAGTTCACAGATACACTAATCTTTATCAAATGGTTGTTTGCCACATCCTTGCAGTTCTCTTCTGAGCATGTTTTTTATGTTTTTGAAAGATGAGCAGGCTAGAGGTTTCCAAATCTTTAAGTTCTGATTTCTTAATTGCTTAAGAATCCTTCACCCCACCCCAAAAGGACCCTAGTCTCTCCTTTAACATTTTGCTTAGAAATCTCCAATTTCATCACTTGCAAGTTCTACTTTCCACAAAACACTAGAAAACAACAAAATTTTCCTTTATAACACGGATTGTTTTTTCTCCATTGCCAATAGCATGCTGCTCATTCCTATGTGAGACCTCACCAGAAATGCACTTAGCATCCATATTCCTGGCATGCACCTCAGAGCTCCTCCAATCTCTACCCATTGCCCAATTCCAAAGCCATTTCCACAGTATTCTGTATTCACTAGAGTGACACCCTACTTCTCAGTACCAATTTTTGTCTTACTCATGGCAACTATAACAAAATAGATGGGTTGGCTTTAACAACAGATATTTATTTATTATAGTTTTGGAGACTGGGCAGAGCAAGGTCAAGGTGCCAGCAGGTTCATTTTTTAATGCGGGTTCTCTTCCTAGCTTGCTAAACTGTGCTTTCTATGTTCTCACAGAGGAGAGGGAAGGAGACCTCCTCCTCCTCCTCCTCTTCCTTCTTTTATTTATTTATTTTTTCACAGTATCAGGGATTGAACCCAGGGACTTCACACTGAGGTATATCCCCAGCCCCTTTTTTATATTTTTATTTTGAGACAGGGTCTTGCTAAGTCTGTGTATTTCTGTGCATGCTTTAACATAGACTTAAGTGTAAATTATGGATATCAGACTTTCTGAAACAGAGCTTTGGACAGAAGCTGAGGAGCCAGAGGAGGAAGGGAGCTGGTAAGAGGAAGGAGGCCCTCTCTATACCATTAAGGCTGGCCTAAAGCACAGGCCACATCCAGGCATGTACACATGCATTCAACATCTTTGAAGAGGTAGCTCCTGCTAGCACTGGCTAAGCACTACAGACTCAGAGTGAAAAGAGTGCTTGTCCTCCTAGCACTTACAGCTGTGCAGGAGCCAATGGGTAATTACAAATGTTGATTTTTTTTCATCAGATTTTATGTGTGCCATTCTGTCTGAGACACCCTACATTCCCTTTGCCCTACTGGGCTGCTCCTAGCAATAAGTTAAGGCCAGGTAGGTGTAGCTATGGTTTCACAAGTCTGAGTTCTGACCCTGGGCACTCCTAAGAGCCTGGCACTTGTGTTTGCTTGTCAGTACCCCCATGAGAGCCTAAGCTTCTTGAGGACAAAACTGTGAACCAGGGTATCCCCAGTGGCCACTGTAGCCCACTTCCTGCAGGGAGAAGGTTCAGGAGTGGATGGCTGCCCCCTGTATAGATGTGGAAGAATGGTGATCGGAAACAATTAATGGGGCTTGGAAAACAATAGAAAATGTCACTGCAAAGCCAGAGACGCACCCACCTCCTGGACTAACAATTAGCTACTTCTTGCCCCACAGCTGTCAGAGGAACATGTGTGTTACAGTTTGCATCCAGATGTCCCCAGAAAGCCTTACACACTCATAGGTAGAGCTTTGGGGAGGTGATTGGATCACAGGGGTGTGATCCTCACCAGTGGACTAGTCCACTGGTGAGTTTATAGCTAAATGCAATGTTGGGAGGTAAAGCCTCCCAAGAAGAGGTGAGTCACTGGGCGCGTGTTCTGGAATGTGTATCTCCCTCCCCTGCTCCCTTGATCTCTCCCTCCGCCATGCTGTGAGCTATTTCTCCACAGCCATGCCTCATGGCCATGCTGCCCTGACTTAGAGCCAACCAACGATGGACAGAAACCTCTACAAACTGTGAACCAAAATAAACTTGTCCTCCTTTAAGTTATGGGAGTCAGATATTGTGTCTTAGCCACGAGAAAGTATCTGGGACAATGCCTCATTCCACTCTCAGCGGGGCTCTGAGATTTGCAACCTGCAGCCAGAGGAGGGTCGAGGTCAAGAGTGTGAACACAGCATCACATGTGAGCCTTGCTTTTGCCGCTGACTACCTAGTAACCTTGTGCAAGTAACACAGCCTTTCCCTGCTTCAGTTTTGTTGTGAAACAAAGCTAAGAGTAACACTCATTTTATAAGGTTGTCCTGATGATAAAGTCAGCGTAATTGTGAACATGTAAGTGCTTACCACATGCTGGCCCTTACTATAGGTCCTTGCCCCTCCAGTGGCCCTGCCCTGGTCCTCTCCAAACCTCAGTTGACTAAACTGTAAAATGGGAATAATAATAATTATAGTGATTAAATGAGAAAGTAAAACTGCGTCATCAATCTGTTTGTTTCCCTGGGAGTTTGTGGGATAGGCAGTACTTTTAAGCTTGTCAGGCCATGGATTCTAGCGCTGGCCCACCCACAGCGATCTACTTAATACTTTGTGCTGACCTTTTCTGGCGCCAGTGCCAACCCAAGCCCCCAGGATCCTTTCCCTCTGGACCAGGCCACTGCGGGTTTGTCTGAATGGTCGCAGGGGCCTGCAGAACGCCCTGATGACCCAGGAAGCGCACGGAAGGGTGGAAGGTCCCCATAGTAGAAGACCGGTGGGTGTGCCCTTGGGGGCTGGAGTCTGCTATTCCAGAAAAAAGAAACTTAAAACGTTGTAAAGGAGAGAGCCGCGGGGCAGGGAGCCATTTATCTCCGGGCCAGCTTCCAGCTCTGATAACTGAGGGCGAGGGGACCAAGGTTGGCACCAGCGTTACAGCCGCACCCAGCCCAGCCCAGCCCAGCTCAGCCGGCGAGGAAGCGGCGGGGAGTCCGCGCCCCGGCTCGCCTTGCCTCCACTGGATGAGGTCCCCCCTCCCCCCACCCCCACCCTGCAGCCGCGGGACCCCCTGCTCCGCCGCGCTTACTCTGCAAACAGCCGGCTGCAACCAGGCACAAGGTGAGGATCCCCAGGGAAAAGCCGCCGGTCTTCCTTCCGGGGCGCGGCGGAGGCCTCATGGGCGAGTCCCGGGTGGCGCGGGCCTCGCATGGATTCCCGGGCGGGTGCTCGTGGAGGCCGCTGCAGCTCCTTCTGGAGCCCTGCTGCTGCGCTTAGAGCTCCTCAAGTTCTCCAGGGCCAGCGGCAGATGAGTGGGTTGTACTCTGGTTGAACCAGTTCCTAAGAAGGGAGGGAGAAAAGAAGGAAGGGGAAAGGGTGAGGGGGAGGAGAGGAGGAGGAGGGAGAGAGAGAG
>NW_004624735.1:38555164-38569667 GCF_000247695.1 Heterocephalus glaber
ACTCATGTAATGGTACAAGATCCCAATGATGAATGTAACTGTATTTTATACCTAAAATGTACCAATAAAGTAAATGGGGAAAAAAAAAGTCAAGGCCTGATGGTGTGGGGTGAGGAGGGCTCAGCGATGGATGCAGGCCTGGGTGCCTGACTCCTCCGCCCCAGTGTTGACTGGGCCAGGAGAATCCACACAAGCAGCTCAGCATCCCCCCATCCACCTGGAACTCTTAAATATTTTCTTTATTAATATCTACTTGTATGTGAAAATAAAGTATGCAATTCAGTGATTCTTAGTATATTCATGATACTGTGCATCTACCACCAGTGATTTTGGAATATTTTCATCAACCCCTCCAAAACCTTATACTCATTAGCAGTCAATCTCCATTTTTTCCTCTACCTCAGCCTCTGGCAATCACTAATCTACTTTCTAACTTCATGGTTTTGACTATTCTGGGCAGTCTGTATAAACGGAATCATACATGATGTAGTCTTTCATAACCATTTATTGTATGGAGTGTCTTCTTTCACTTAGCATGCTTTTATGGTTCAACCTTTTTGTAACATGTGTCAGTACTGTACTACTTTTCATTGCTGAATAATATTTCATTGTATGGATATATCATACATATTTTTAAAAGGTGTCCATCTACTCATGATCATTTATTTGAGTTGCTTCTATTTTTTGGCTTTTGGGAATAATGCTTCTGTGAACACTTGTGTACACATTTCTTTGTGAAACTTTTCTCTTGGGTAGATGCCTAGCAGTAAAACTCCTATGCTTAGCATTTTAAGGGGTGGCCAAATGGTTTTCCAAAGTTTCCCACCAGCAATACATGGAGGTCCAATTTCTCCACATTTATAGGATCAAGATCAGCTCAAACTGTTGAGGGGAAAGTATATTTATCCCCAGATGTAAAACTATCCTGAAAGTTTATAGAGAAAAACAGATTAAGTCTACTGCAAAAAACCAGCCTTGTTGACGCTCCATAAGGACTAAGGTGGTGCCAGACCTAGGATGACAATCTTGAGACCCACAAGTTTCATGGAGAACATAGGATTTTATCTTCTTGCCTTTAAAGTGCAGAAAGTCATAAATATTCTGAGAAAACTCACTCAGTTTGATTTAAATCTAAACCTAAAGCTACTTATCTCCTATGATTACATCTACTAATTTGTTCCAAGATCATCCTATACTCCTTGGAAAGTTACCAAGGGAAAAGGCCATCCTGTAGCCACATAGATGCTTTCTCATAAAAGACACATCTGGCGAGCTCTCTAAAGACTAAAGAATTAAATGAGTAAAGCAAAATGGTTACTTAATCAAGTGATTGTGGTAGGTTGGACTGGAAGAGGTAGAGGTAGAGACATTTATGGCCAATGTTGCATTTTCCACCTATTGATTGTGGAATGGGGTTGGGTCCAATTATTTCTTGCAAAGGATCTTTGAAATTTCTGAAATGAAAGGCCCTATTTCTCTAGGAGGGTTTCTTGTTTTCATTGATCTGTTTGACTGCAATTTGGGGATGAAAGGTAAAGAAATAATTCATGTACATCAAAAATGTATTATATCTTTTGTATCCTTACTAACAAACTCAGTGTCCTCATTGTATAATGGAACACTATAAATGTTTGTTTTCATTAATAGAAGTGAAGGTCTGATCCAGCTTTCCTGACTGTAGTTCTCTTCATTCAGGTGATCCATTCTTCTCTTTATTAGATATACAGTTATGATGTGCCATGCATGTTTGAAGGATGGCATAGTGAAAGGAAAAGGAATGGAGGACTCATCTTTTTTCTCTTTTGTCTGCCAACCAGAACATATAATGGTTAGCAAACAGTTGCTCTAAGCATTAGGGGCAACTATTGTTGTGTTGATGAGTGTGTAATGAGAACCAAATGCAGGGCAACCAACAAAATCTCTAACTTTAAAGAAATGGGAATTTACTGCTATAGTATTTACTTGAAGAGCCTGTGAAGTTGAGGTAGGCATTTGGGCCAGAGATGTAGGCTCAGGAAAGCAGGTCCAGGATGGGCACTGCACATCTGAAGCAGTGACTACAGAGTTCAGTACACCTCAGAAGTTATGGCACTTGGTCATCTGAGATGGGCCACAGATTAGATTAAGAGTATATTTTATGATGTTTCTGTTGGTGGAGAAATGTCGTTTGGATAGAAAGATACTTGTGTGTTCCAAACCAACTTCTCTGGTAGTTCTCAGATGTTCTTGGTAAAAGAGCCATGAACACTAGTGAGGCTCTCCATTGTCCTTAGTTTGCCCTTTGACTTGTCAGGCTGCCCCAGTATGGATGCCCCAGCAGGATGAGGTGCTATCTCTATTCATTCAAGTAGTTGGAGGTAATGATATGAGGCTACAGGAGATCTGTTTGCCTGTGTAGCAAGAGTATGAAATAGGTTTTAAAATTTTTCTCCAGAAGGATTGCTAGCAGCAAATAAGCTAATTCATACAAAGACATTATGGTGTAATAAAGAGAACCCTGGATTTTGAATGGGAAGATTTGGGTTTAAGTACTAGCTCAGTTAGATTTCAAGCTGTATGTACAAGGAATGATCAAAATATATGGCAAATATTTAAATTTTAAAAATTACAGTGAAGGAAACAGTGCTATTAATCTTTCTTAAAATATTTTGCTTCACTTTAAACATATCTTTCCCATCATTTTTGCCATTTTCTAAAGCAGTTCTAGAAGTCCTCCTTTTGTGAATGACCTTACAAAGTATAATAAAAAAATATGGTAAATGGAGCTGCCAAATTTCATGCAGTGGAAAAGCAGGCTTGTAAAAACATTATGGGGTGTCCTCATCCACCATGCAACATCTGGTCATCTCCAAATTCAAAATGACCGTGGAAGGTAACCATTTTGAATTGATTTAGGACATTCAGGCAGCCATGACAGGGAAACAAAAGACACCAAAGAAAACTTCCAGAACTGCTTCAACAAGTGACAGAAATAATGGCATAAATGTGTGTGAAGTGAGGGGCTATTTTGAGGAGGATTAATGGCAATGTGTCTCTCACTGTAATAAACTTTAAAAATGTAAACAGTCATTGTATTTTTTGATCACATTGTATAAGCTTACAACCTGTGTGAGCTTTGCTCTTTTACCTTGTTGGTATGGGTATATTGATTTCTCTCTATTTTTTCCAGAGCTGTTTTGGGGATCAATGAAATGATGAATGTGAATGATAAGAGGCCATATGGAGCTCAGTTGCCCCAGCACTGTCGTGTGGAGGCCCAGGACCACCCCCATTGCCCCGATACCATTGCGTGGAGGGACAGCCACCCCTGGACTGCCATATGTGACCCCGGACTGCCAAGTGGGCCCTATTTGGATCCACACCATAGAGGTACCTGGGCCATAAAGGCCACTGTTATGACTCCCAGAAGATGGAGCAGAAGTGAGCAACAGAGTGAGGGCCACTCTGAGGCTCCTTGATGAAATTTGAAGCCCATTGGGAAAGTGAAGAAAATATCTGCAATAAAGACACACCAAATCATTGTGGTTGGTAAGTTGGTGAGATCAGCACTTCCCAGCAGAACCCAGACTTGCTTCGGGGAAAGGGTGGTTTCAACATGTGGTAGAAACTTGCAGAGTTCAATCCTATAAGCGGTCAGGGAGCTCAACTTGGGCTTTGCAGCCAGAAATCAGCCTGAATCTCAGTGGAATACAGCTGGCTTGCTGAGACTAACTGACTTAGATCTGCACAGTGCTGCCCACATTGTTTACTATGACAGCAGAGATATACCTCAAAGGAGGCTCCTTTTTTGTCTCTCTCTCTCCCTTCTTGTTCTTCATTTCTCTCCCTTTTATTTTCCTGTTCCTGTCCTATTTTGAATTTTTTTTCTCTCTCTTTCCTTCTCTTGATTGTCATTATTTTTATAGGAAAGTGAATAGTTTCTAGCTTCCCTATTGCTGTTCTTGTCTTTGTTTCTTCACTCAGTCTTTTCCTCTTGTCTTCAACAGTTTCCCAAAGTCTGTGTGATCTTCCTGTGTCCTCTAGCCTCATTTCTAACCTTTCCTTCTCCTTATATATCTCTATTCCTCCCTCCCCAACTCCTTCTAAGTCCTCATCTTGAAGGGTAAATTTGCTATATTGAAAGGTTTATTTACTAAAAATATATTTTGGGCTGGTTCTTGATTTTGATCTAGTTCACACATGTAAAGGTGACAGATTAATAGCTACCACAAATTGTCCTTTTCTAAGCTGTGTTTGATGCTACTGTTGATGCTGATTGTATCACTTGGGCTAAGGTGTCATAATTGATCTAATCAGTTGTCCTTCCAGGTATACTGAAAAAAAGATTGCCTAAGAGTCATTAGAGATTCAAAACCTAAAGACCAGCTATACCTGGAAGATACCTCTGAGAAGTAATCATTCCACAAGGGTTCCAAATACAAGCAATAAAGATACTCACAACAAGCAATATTGAAGTATCAACCCAGGAATTAAACCAAAAACAGCATCAACAACAAAAATAAAAATATGAAGACAACTAAACAAGGTTAAAACCCAGTCTCTCAGCTCACCAAAGGCAAACTCTGGGGGCAACGAGGTGGAAAATCTGATAATGAACCACCTGGACACCCTGAACTGAGGGCACAGGAAGTAACAAAACAGATGAACCAGAGTCCAGAAAAATTCAAAACAGAAATAATTTCCCAGATAACTACAGAGATGGTGAGCAGAATGAAAGACATAATTAGAGACTCTAGAACAGAAACAGATAAAAAAATAAATGACTTCAGGACCATGATGGAAACCATAAATGCCTAGAATAGAAAAGAAATGGAAACCATGAACACCCAACATAGGAAAGAAATGGAATCCATGAAACAGATTCAGATATCCAAGAGATTAAAAACTCCATTGAAAGTATTTGCAGCAGAATGGGCCAATGTGAAGACAGAATATCAGTTGTAGAAGACAGGATTGTGGTTAGTGACCATGAAAAGAGAGATTTCTTGAAAATAGTAAGGGACCATGAGAAATCAATCCAACAGCTGCTAGATGATGTAAAGAAGAATATATAAAACTGATAGAAGTCCACAAAAAAGCAGGGAAAAGTACAAATGACATTTTTAAAAAATTGTTCACAAAAGTAATGGCAGAAAACTTCTCAAGCAGAGCAAAAGAATTTTACATACACCTAAGTGAGGCTCATAGGACTACAACTAACCATGATCAAAAAAATCTACACCTAGGCATGTAATAGTCAAAATCCCAGAAACCCAACAGAAGAACAAACTTCTACAAGCAGTTAGAGGAAAGAAACAAATCACATATAAAGGAAAGCCCATCAGAATCACAGCAGACTTTTCAACACAAACCCTCAAGTCAAGGAGAGCCTGGAGTGAAGTATTTCAAGTCCTTAAAGAAAACAACCTCCAATGTAGACTGAGGTATCCTGCAAACTTATCTTTCAAAGTTGATGGGGAAATAAGATACTTCCATGACAAAGAACACCTACGAAACTTCATGAATACTAAAGCAGAATTCCAAACAATTCTAAACAATATACTAGAAATAGACAATGAAGGTCACAACTCCATGAGGTCCAACAGAGTGAAATCGTCAGGCAAGGCAAGAAATTAAATGAAAAGGGGGTAAAAATAAAAAATAAAAGAGCCAACAACAGGAAAAAATCCTGACAAAGATAAGTCAATATATACCAGTCAATGTTAATGGCCTCAAATCACCAATCAAAAGGAATAGACTGGCAGAATGGATTAGGAAGCAAACTCCAACAATATGTTGTATACAAGAAACACACTTAATTAAAAAAGAAATTCATAGACTAAAAGTAAAAGGGGGAAAACATTCTCCATGTGACTGGAACCTGGAAAACAGCAGGGGTAGCTATCTTATTTGTAGACAAAGTAGATTTCAAACCAAAACTAATTAAGAGAGACAAAGAAGGTCATTACTACATCCTTGTAAAGGGAAACAATCCAAGAGGAAGAGATGACAATCATAAATATATATGCACCAAATACGAGTGCACCCAACTATATAAAACAAATATTAATGGACATGAAAAACCAAATAAGCACTAATATAATTGTCATGGGGTACCTCAATACTCCATTGTCACAAATAGACAGATCATCTAGACAAAAAAATCAACAATGAAATACTAGAACCTAAACAAACTTTAAAACAAAGGAACTTAATAGATGTCCACTGAGTCTTCCACCCCACAAAATCAGAATACACATTCTTTTCAGCTATACACAGGTCATTCTCCAAAATAGACCACATGCTAGCTCATAGAACATATTTAAGTAAATCCAAAGCAATTGAAGATATCCCCTGTATATAGTCAGACCATAATGCAATGAAATTGGAGATCAATAGCCCCAAGAATCTCACAAACACATGGAAATTGAATAACATTCTCCTGAACAACCAATGGATCACAGAGGAAATTAAAGAAGAAATTAGACAGTTTCTATAATTAAATGATAATGCCAGTACAACATACAGGAATCTAAGGGACACAATGAAAGCAGTCTCACAAGGGAAATTTATAGCACTGAATGCCCATACTAGGAAAACAGAGTAAGCCCAAATAAATAACATAATGCTGAACCTCAAGCTCCTACAAAAAGAAGAGCAAGACAAACCCAAAGTTGATACAAAGGAGGAAATTATAAAGATAAGAGCAGAAATCAATAAAATGGAGAATAAGAGAATGATACAAAAAATCAATAAATTGAAGAGTGGTTCTTTGAAAGAATAAATAAAATTGACAAACCCTTAGCTAATCTTATCAAAAAAGGAAAGAAAAGGCTCAAATCCATGCATTTAGGAAATAAAAGGGTGAAGTCACAACAGATACAGCAAAATTCTAGAGGATCATCAATACTACTTTGAAAACCTGTACTCCAATAAAATGGAAAACATAGAAGAAATGAACAGATTCCTAGATACATATGAATTACCAAAGTTGAACAAAGAAGATACAAAAAGTCTAAACACCCCAATTACAATCAGTGAAATTGAAAATGTAATTAAAAATTTACCAACAAAGAAAAGCCCAGGTCCTGATGGCTTCACTTCTGAATTCTACATGACATTTAAAGAAGATGTTTTGAACTACTCTTTAAACTCTTCATTGAAATTGAAAGGGAAGCAATACTTCCAAATTCATTCCTGGAAGCAGCATTATTTTGATTCCAAAACAGAGAAAGATCCAACCGAAAAAGAGAACTATAGGCCAATCTCACTAATGAACATAAATGCAAAAATCCTCAATAAGATACTTGAAAACAGAATGCAGAGGATCAACAAGAAGATCATACACCCCGACCAAGTCAGATTCATTCCAAGAATGCAAGCATCATTCAACATACGTATATCAATAAATGTAATACACTATATTAATAGAACCATGGACAAAAACCATTTGATCATCTCAATAGATGCAGAAAAAGCATTCAACAAAATCCAACAGACATTCATGATAAAACCCCTTCAGAAAATTGGAATAGATGGTCTTTATCTCAACCCTATAAAGCCTGTCTATGAAAAACCAACAGCTAACATCATACTAAATGGTCAAAAACTGAAATCTTTCACGCTAACATCAGGAACATGACAAGGATGTCCACCATCACCACTCCTGTTCAATATAGTTTTGGAAACATTAGCCAGAGCAATTAGACAAGAGAAAGAAATAAAAGGAATAAAGATAGGAAAGAAAGAAGTTAAACTGTCATTATTTCATGATGACATAATACTCTACATAGAAGACCCCCAAAACTGTCAAAAGACTTCTAGACTTAATTGACAGATTCAGTAGAGTAGCTGGATAGAAGGTCAACACTTAAAAATCAATATCATTCTTGTACACAAATAATAGATTAAATGAGAGAGAAATTGGGGAAACAATTCCTTTCACAATAGCATCCAAAAAAAAAAAATATCGAGGAAACAATCTAATGAAGGAAGTAAAAGACTTCTACCTTGAAAACTGAGGCACTCTGAAAAAAGAGACTGAAGAGGATATAAGAAAATGGAAAGACATCCCTTGCTCCTGGGTAGGAAGAATCAATATAGTGAAAATGGCCATACTTCCAACATTGCTATATAGATTCAATGCAGTCCCAATTGAAATTCCGACAGTATATTTCACAGAACTATAGAAAACAATCCAAAAATTCATTTGGACCCAGAACAGATCAAGAGTAGCAAAAGCAATTCTAGGCAACAAAGACATGACAAGGGGTATCACAATCCCCAACTTGAAACTATATTACAAAGCCACTGTGATAAAAACAGCATGGTACTGGCAAAAAAAAAACAGGCCCAAGGATCAGTAGAATTGATTAGAAGATGCAGAAACAACTTCAGACATACTCAGCCACCTCATCTTTGACAAAGGAGCCAAACACCCTCACTGGAGGAATGATAGCCTCTTTAATAAATGGCACTGGAAAAACTGGATTTCAACCTGCCAAAGATTAAAACTAGACCCATATCTTTCACCATGCACTAAACTAAAATCAAAGTGATCAAAGATCTAAATATTAAAACAGAAACACTAAACTTGCCAGAACGTAGGTTAGTTAGAACTCTTGAGGACATTGGCATAGGAAAAGACTTTATGAACAAATCCTCAGTAGCATGGGAACTAGCACAAAGAATCAACAACTGGGAAATCATATTATTAAAAAGCTTCTGCACTGCAAAAGAAACTACCAACAACATGAAGAGATAACCCACAATGTGGAAAAATTTTTTACCAGCTCTTCCTCAGACAAAGGTCTACTATCTAGAATATATAAAAAACTTTAAAAAATCAGATCCTCCCCCAAATTTAAAGACCCAATTCAAAGATGAGCATCTGAAATGAACAGACATTTTTCAGACAAAGAAGAAAAACAGCAAATAAACATGAAAAAATGTTCAACATCACTGGTCATTCAACAGATGCAGATGAAAACAACATTGAGATTCTACCTCACTCCATAAAGAATGGCTGCTATCAAGAAATCAACCAATAACAAATACTGGCAGGGTTGCGGAAAGAAAACAAGCTTTCTCCATTGTTGGTGGGAGTGCTGATTGGTGCAACCTCTGTGGAAATCAATATGGAGAAACCTCAAAAAACTAGCATTAGAGGTCCCATTTGACCCAGCTATTTTCCTGCTGGGTATCTTCCCCAAAGAATTGAAAGAATCATACAACAGCGATATGTGCTCACCCATGTTTATAGCGGCATAGTTTGTAATAGCTAAAACTTGGAAGCAGCCCAATTGCCCATCAACTGGAGACTAGATAAAGAAGATGTGGGTTTTATTTCTTAATAAAATAGAGTACTACTCAGCCATAAAGAATGAGAAACTAGAGACATTTATAGCTAAATGGATGCACATTGAGACCATACTCTTACATGAAATAAATAGGACACACATGTGAAATACCGAGTAGTTTCTCTAGTGTGAGAAACTGAAAGTGCAAATAAAAACTAAAAGGTATAATAGATAACAGGAAACAGGAAGAAAAGGGGCAAAGAGGAAGGGGGAGGGGTAGAGAAAGGAAAGAAGGAAAAGGAAAAAATATGAGAAAAGGAAAAAATGGAAACAAAGTCTTTGTAAATATGGAGGGATGGAGGGGTTGAAGGGAGGGCAGGAGAATGAGGAAAAAATAAGAACCAAGATATATCATGTAAAGGTACAAATTCCCAATGATGAATGCCCTTGTATTGTATACCTAAAATGTACCAATAAACTTAATGAATAATAAAAAAAGAAATGACTAAAGTGAGGAGAGGCTGTCATAACTAAAAGCCAGGTCTGATATATAGCACAAATATCATTTTAAAAAAACTGTTTACAGAAACAATAGTAGAAAAAAAAGAGGCTATATGGAGGAACAGATTCATGAATAATGTTGGAAGCGGGCCAACACTTCAACGTGTAAAGTAACATCTTCAATTCAATTCTTTTTCATTTAACCCTTTCCTTCATTGTGGCTGTAGATGATGGTGCATGCTTGTAATCCCAGCACTCAGTAGACTGAAGCAGGAGGATCCTAGTGAATTTGAGGCCAGCCTGTGCTACATAGAGGGATCATGTCTCAAAAAAACAAAAAACCAAAACAAAACAAAACTCTTACACTTAGAGGAATCTCAATTTTAGATCACTCTAGTCTCATAACTAAGAATCCAGAGACTAGACTAACAGGTGGCATATACTAGGCACTCAGATATCAGTTGACAGGATGGTAGAATTACTGGGTGTGTAATGGAATGTTATAAGTAGACCTGCTGGGAATTGTTGGGGACATTTAGTTACTGGGCTTACACTGTTAGTATAAGAATTCAGATTCCATAAAGAATAAATAAAGGAGACTGTAGGTTGCTCAAAAGAGAATTTTAGAAAAGGCTGCACTATGTGACTATTACAAACTCAGTATTGTTTCTAGTAATTTTAAAGTGAGTATGCCAATTATTAAAATATTATCTCCCAGCTTCAAATCAGCCTTTCTATATGTGGCACTGGGGCTGGTGAGATCAGAAAGAAGAGAGAAAGATAGGTAGAAATTAGGAAAAGACAAAGAAAATCATAATTCAAAAATTGTACTTTTAAGAAAATTGAAGCTTTGAGATTTAACCAAAGTTATCAAAAGTTACAATGCTCTTTTCCCTTCTAGGAAACTCACTCCAAAAAAAATCCTAAAAGTCTTAAAGATACAATAAAGTCATGCTTTTCTCCTGTCAATTAAGCCTGTGGTTTTCCTGTGATACTATAGATTAGCAAATCACACAAACTTCCATCCTCAAGGAAATAGCACCATTAAGGAAGTAGCTTAACTCTAAACTTCAAATGCTGGCAAATAGTTGTAATCTAACCTAGCCTGCTAAATGAGTAACCTGACCAATCACAGGAATATACATTCTAGAACACCCATCTTGAAGACACCCTCAAGACAATATGAAAAACCCAACTCCCCTACCATAACTCTTATTTTCTGAGTGTATACTTCTTTAACACCACCTAATAAATCTTTCTATGCCTCTCACTTATGTGTCCTGCAATTCTTTTCTGTGACATGTCAGTAAACATACAACTTACCCCTTTGGTGGGGTGAGTTGAAGTGTCCATCAGCTCTTTGAGGGGACTTCCTAGACCCCACCTGGAGACACTGGGTCTCTGAAAATCACCTTCCTCCTTTGCCAGCTGCTCCTTGGTAGGCTCTGCCAGTATGGGCTGCTAAAAGAAGGCTGGAGGAGGAAGAGGGAGTATAGCCCTTCCTATATGTCTCAGACTTACCCCAGCAAGGCTTCTTCACTTTGGCAGGACTAGTGTGTTCTGGTAGCAGCAGGTGAGTCCAACTAGCACATTCTGCAACATTTGCTCAATAAGCCTCACAGCAATATTCCTTTCTGTCTAATGTGGGTTATCAGCTTCCATAACCAGTGTTTCTTCCTTAGAGAAGCCCTCTTCAGAGGGTTCTAGCCCCATTGAATCTTTCCTCCAAGCTTGTAGTTCCTAATAATGTTGACCTCTTACTTTTGTTTTCCCAGTCCTAGGGTTAGGACATTCATTCTGCATGTGTTAGTGCTCTGATACCTTAGACTTTTCATTTTGCCTTTTCAGTTCTTCCAAACCTAGTTAACCATTCTTTGTATTAAATTCTCTCTTAAAAGTACTGGCTTGGGGGCTTCTGGGTTCTAGTCTGCCATTAAGGAACTTAAAAATTGCCACTCTATTCTAATAAATAAAAAGTGGTATAAACCGAAAGATCAATAAGTTTTCTTAGATAAAAGAAGTGAAGTCTCAAGGAAATGTGTGCCCCTAAATTGCAGAGGCAGACGGGCAAATACAGAGAATCACAACTTACCGGAGCAGAAAACCACCAGTGAAAAGCTCCATGGACCCACTGGCAAAGGAAGAAAACTTAAACTACAATTGACAAATTGCTGGACTTAGGGTAAACAAGGCTGAGAGATTCAAAACTCCAGGGGACCCAGTTACCAGGGGTTCTACACTTTTGTGAGTCTTACCTCTTGGCACTTTGCCATATTTTCATAGCAACTGTGGGAGAAAAATTAACTTCTGTTTTCATCAGGAGAGGATCTAGGAAACATTTGAAACACACCAGAGCATTCTGTTCTTCTTAGCAGGTCTGCCTCCAGAAGAAACTAAGGAGAAATTATTTATTGGGATTTTGTCAGAGCCCAATTGACCTGGGAGAAGTGAAATACTCAACTCTAGTTCTTTCCAGCATCCCATTCCACATACTAAGTGGAGGAAGAACTAAAAAGCACATGTGAGGGCCACAGTCCAGAAGCACATGCTCACTGAAGGATTGAGATCTAATTATAGGACTATAGAATATTTCCTTCCCCATGTCATACCACATTATTGAATGCCTATTTAGAACAGTTGCTTTTACCAAGAACATTATGTCTGGCTATTAAGAGAAAATTAGGGCCGGGGATTTAGCTCAGTTGTTCCGGTGCCTGCCTCGAAAGCGCAAGGTCCCGAGTTTGATCCCCAGTACCAAAAAAAAAAAAAAAAGAAATACAATAAGAGAAAATTACATGGCAGACTAATAGAAAAAATTTAAAGGGAAATAGCAAGCGTCAAAATCAGACTCAGCTATAGCAAGAATGTTGGAATTAGTTAGCTGAACTTCTTATCCATGGGTTCCTCATCTGTAGTTCAAACAACTACATAAAAAACACTTAAAAATGTTTATCTGTGCTGAACACAAACTTTTTCTTGGCATTATTTCCTAAACAATATAGTCTGTCAAACAATTTATATTGTATTAAGTTTAACAAGAGATAAAGTACACAGGAGAATATGCGTAGGTTATATGTAAACACTATACCATTTTATGTAAGGGTCTTGAGAATCTATGGATTTTGGTATTCTCCAGGGTTTCTGGAACCAATCTCCTATGGATTCTGAGATGTATTTTTATTTTTATTTTTATTTTTATTTTTTTGGTACCAGGGATTGAACTCGAATCCTTGCACTTGTGCAGCAGATGGCAAAACCACTGAGCTAAATCCCCAGCCCTGAGATGTATTTTTATGTAGGCTTATGTAGAAATGAAATAAATAAGGGATGAGAGGGAGCAACAAGGATTATTTTACTATTATAAGGTACTTACACTTTGTGAGACTGCTTCAAAACAAACAGAGAGACAGACAAACAGGATAAGTATGTATCTCAGAGGCAGAGTAACCTGGGTTTAATCACTAGTATCATAGAAACCACACCCAACCATATTTTATGTACAAAAAGCTTACTGTATATATAACGACATATATAGGCTAAAAGTAAATGGGTGGGGAAATATATTTCATGCTAATCCTAATTAAAAGAAAGCACAAGTAGTTTATTAATTTCAGATGCGGAAGACTTCAGAACAGGAAATTATCAGGGATTAAACAAGGGCATTACATAATGATAAAGAGATCAATTCTTCAACACAATTTAACAAACTCTTATCATATATGCATCTAACAACAGAATATCAACATATGTGAGGCAAAACTGGTACAACTGCACGCAGAAATAGATGATCTACTATTCATTTTGATTGGAGACTTCAACTTCCTTCTATTAAGGAAAAGAACAGTCAGAGGACTCACATTACCCAACCTTATGAATGTACTGTAATCAAGACAGTGTGGTATTGAAAAGAGAGTAGATAAATAGATTAGTAGAACAGAATAAATACACATAAATATAGTCAATTGATCTTTGACAAAGGAGCTAAAGCAACACAATGGAGAAAAGATAGTCTTTTCAACAGATGATACTAGAACTGGACAATCACAAGCAAAAAAATAAATCCAGGCACATTTACCCATTTACCAGAAATTAACTCAAATGGATTACAGACACACATAAAATGCAAAATACACATGAACACATAACATGTAAAACTAGAAAAAACCTAAATCTTGGTGTCACCGGGTGTGATGACTTTTTGATAGACATCAAAGGCATATCTATGAAAAAATATTTGATAGACTTCATTGCAATTAAAAAGCTCTGCTGAGACAGATCATGTCAAGAGATTGAGAAGACAAGCTACAAACTGGGAGAAAGTATTTGCAAGAGATTTTGGATAAAATACTTCTATCCAAAATAGTGCAAAGCTTCCCTGTCAATCTGCCACCGCTCCCAGCACAGAAGAGGAGGCTTCCAGGCCAATGTACCAACGCTCCCAGTGCAGAGGAGGTGAGCTGTGCAGGCACCAGTAGCACCCCACCTCCCCCGTCAAAATGAGAAGACATGTAAACAAGCCTCAAAACCAGCCTTGCAAGCACAAGGTTCCGAGTTCGATCCCCAGTACAAAAAAACCAAAACAACAACAACAAAAAACCAGACTTCCAGATCACCTACAGCAGCCCCAAAGGGAAATGAGAAGGAACACTCTGATACTCAACCACCTGGACTCCCTGAACTGGCAACAAAAGAGGATCTGGAAAAAATGAAATCAGAAATAATTT
>NW_004624735.1:38585580-38623660 GCF_000247695.1 Heterocephalus glaber
TATATATATATATATACGTATGTGCATATATATGCAAATATTCCAAAATCCAAAAATTATCTGAAATTTGAAGTACTTCTGTTCCCAAGCATTTCAGATAAACAATATTCAACCTGCACCTTGATACCTCACATTTGTGTAAGTGGTGGGTGTAACTGGTGCTGTTAGGTATGAACTCAATAGCTAGACATTAAGACCAGCAATGTGCAGAAATAACACTTATATTGCTCTTGGCCTGTTCCTAAACTTGCATCAATGGTAACAAGCTCTCTCTTCTGGACTTTCTTCACTCAGCACATTCCTTCCCTCCACAGTCTGCTGGGACACCTGAACTCTGGGCATCTCTATGGGAATTGGGGGTGCACTATCTGTTTGCATCATCACATACTCTTAATTTTTGTTTGTATTTAAATGAAATTTATCCTCTTTGTGCAGATGTCTACTCTTTCTGGATTATCTGCATTAATATTATCTCCAGCCAACTTCTACTTTGTTCTTATTTTCCAGTTAATCATTATAACCTGGTAGTTCTGCCTCATTAAGGTCTCTCAAGTTTCTTCACTTCTCTCCAGTCCAATGAAGTGAGCCCTGGTTTAGGTTATCTTCTTTAACCCGGTAACTTCTTACTCTCATGAAACTCATTTCTTGCCTAAGTCTTGTTCTGATAACCACCCCCCTTCCTCTTCTTCATACTAGGAGCTCACAGCTAGATAGATCCTCAGTTCTTTTTATTTATTTTTTAATCTTAAAACAGGCTCTCACTAAGTTGTCCAGGCTGACCTTGAACTTGCAACCCCCCTGCCTCAGCCTCCCAAGGTGGGATTATAGGCATCCAACACTGCATTCAGCAAAAATCAGATCTTGATCACCCAACTGATCCAGGCAGAACCTATCATTTTACTCCCCTTCTTATAACTATTCTTTCCTCCAAATAAAGTCTAAAGTCCTTAGCAGCACATAGTGTAGGATAGCATTATGTGTGTTTTCTGCATTACCAGTTTGCTGAAGTGATGAAAAACCAAAGTAAAATACTCTTATTGAGATTAAGTTGTCATTCTCTCTAGTCCTCAAAACCAGCCTCACTCCTGGGCTAAACTAAACAGTCTAGAGGGGAAGAAGGCAGGGAAACAATGAAAGCACTGAGTGCTGTTTTAAAGTCAAGCTTAAATGTTCTGTTGGAAGTAAACAAAAGGATGCTTGGCTGGTTGGAGCCACAGGATGAGGTTGAAGGAAAGGATGCTTCAATTACATCTGAAAGGATGAGTAGGAGTTTTGCAGGGGATACGGTGAGAAAGGGCTGAGGAAACAGCATGGTACAGGTACAGAGGTGTCAGATGAGAATTTTTGTGTGTGTGTGCCATGCATGTGAATCTAGATCCATCCTGAGAGAAATGAGGAATCCCTGGAGGACTTTAGAATCAGATTTGTGGACTAAAAGGTCACTTTGGCAACATGTGTAGAATGGATTTAGAGGAGGACTGGAGGCAGGAATCCAGTTAGGGGAGCGCTGCAATAGTACAGGTAAGAGACAAAGAAGGGCAGAAAGAATACTACTCTCCAAAGTTTTTTTTGAGCTTACTATGTGCTAAGCATACTGTAGGTTCTCATTTTATCCTAATAACATTACTATGAGGTAGAAGAAACTGAGGCAGTTTGCCCAAAGCCGCACAGTAATGGTGAAGCTTATTATGAAATCACCTAGTGGCTCTAGAGCCGCTTCAGTGGCAGAAAGGGTGAATTTTAGAGTCTCAGAGGATAGTAAGTAATTAAGGGATAAGATCTGACTTCCCTCCCAGAACAGTCCAGCACAGAGTCCTTAGTTTGGCTTATGGGAAGCTAACCCAGCTGTTCCTGGGCACACAGGGAATGAGTCAGGCCATCAGAGTGATGCTGGCCTGGTTTGTGTTTCCTCTGGTTTGTTTGCTTTGCTTTGCTTCTGCCTTGTCATGTGTTGCAGCTGGATTTGAATTATGAGAGTTACTGTGACAGGCAGGAATCACTTTGATGGAATTCACAAACACACTCTCCAGACTGGAAGAAGTTTTTCCTGTGGGTAAGTTCAGGGCACATATTATTCTTCAGAAAGTCTTAAAAATCCCAGCATTCAAAGGATTTGTCAGTGTCATTAGTAAGGCAAAATAGAGATTACATTTTCTGTAAACATCTAAATAAGGAAAGATTCATTTTGGTTCATAGTTTTGAAGATTTCAGGGCATGGTCACTTGGCCTTATTGCCTTTGGGCTTGTGGTGAGACTGGACATCATGGTAGGAACATGTGGTGGAATGAACTGCTTATCTCATGGTGCCTAAGAAGTGAAAGAAAGAGAAGGAAGAAAAGATCCAGGTCCCACAGTCCCTTCAATTGTGCACTTCCCCATTACCTAAAACCTCCCGCTCGGACTTATCTCCTAGCAATAGGCCGGCAGTGAAGCTTTTAACATGTGCATCTTAGGGGAACATATAGCATTTATCATACACATTTAGTCAAAACAGACCTAGTTCTGCTCCTTGGGTAGCTAGATGAGGCAGAGACAAAGCTCTGTAAGAATTCACCTAAGTTTCTGAAAAAACATGACCAGCTTGCAGGTCTGTTTCATATGCTGACATTCACAGGACCTACCTACTAGAAGCTGCTGGACTCTCTATGTCTTGCAGTTAAGTTCACTAGTCCCTAATTAAATAAACAAAATGCTGTAAAATTTTAAACAAATAAAATTTACAAAAATTTTCATTGATTGTATTTTCATTGTGTTTAAACTTGCAGATCTAAAATAACTATTTTCTTTAGATCTCTGATCAAAGTAACTCTGTGTAAAGTCTTCCTGACCACTGAACACAAACACCAACATTCCTTGACCTGTTCATTCCCATACTCTCTGACCCAGGCTTCCCGATTGAATTTTCTCCATGACACTTTTCAGCACTTGATTAATATATTGCTTATCACCCATTTCTCCCTCCTAAAATAAGAATTCCATGAGGGGAGGGGCTTGACTTTGTTCATTGCTCTATGTCTGGTATCTAGAACAGTCCTTTGCATTTAGATGCTCAATAAGTATTTATGGAATGACTGAACATATAGACTCCTATCCCATTCTGAGTTCCACTAGACTAACAACCTCATTTTTTAATCTTTATTTTTGTTTTCATTGTAAGAATGTTCTTTCTAATAATCTTAATAAAGAATTCTTAATAAATCCTTAAAATTGTTGGAGCACAGTAATTGTGCCCTAACAATATGGCTCAGGGAAAAATGGCTGCTGATACATGTTGGTCAAGGGGACTTTGGTGCCAGAATTCAATGTTTCCCTGTGATGGTTCATACATCTCAAGTTTACAAACAAAAAAAGTACCTATATACACTTCCAGATATGACTGTCATTAAACCACTGTCCCAATCACCAGGCCTCTGAAATGCATCTCTCAGTGGCCCTGCCAACTCCTCCTTCCTCACTTTGCTTCCACTGTTCCCTTTTCCTGGACAAGCTTCTCTCCTACTTTTTTACTCAAGATCCTCTCCTCTGCAGGATTCCTCTTGCTACTCCAGCCCACACTCAATGCATCTAGTTTTCTCTGTGCTGGTCTCATTGCTCCAATTAGGTTATGAGCAGTGAGATTCCACAGAAGGAACTTTTTGATTTGGAGTCACATTTGCTTCATCTTGGGTAACTATCTCTGACCCCCACTTTCCTCCTGAGTAAAATGGTGATAAACATTTGCACTTGGATGATATGACACAATTGTTTCAAGGCCAGATATCATCCTGTAGGAAAAGCACTTTAGAAATGATTTAAAGACATAAAGATCCCAGACATTATCATTAGAGGATTTTTGTGGTATGCTGCAACTAGAACAGCATGGTCCATACTAAAAACTCCACATAAAGCCCAGGCTGGTGGATGGTGATAAGTGACAGAGCACATTTTAACTACACTTGCAAAATAAAACCCTGCTCAGAACTGGCTTTATTTCCTTATTGGAAGTTCCACATTTGGGCCAGGATGATCAAAGAGAAGAAGAGAAAAAGAAGGAAGATGATTTTTTTAAAGTACTGTGTATTCAATTTGGATAATCACATTTCCTGACCCTTTTTGAAGGTTTGGCACATTTGTTGACTCATTCTTTCATTTACTCATCCACTAAACATTTATTGAGAGCCTATTTTGCCCTGGACACTGTAGATACAGAGATTAATGACGTATCCCAACTAGGTTAAGGTTGATGGCATGTGAACAACAAAAAGGGTGCAGTGATGAAGATATGTCCAGGGAATAGAGGGGGCACCTAGGTCAAACCTGGTGTTATCCTTAGAGCACTGATGACCCAGGGTGGAAGTGAAGAGTACAGTGGCATGTAACCACACATAGTAAACCAGCATCCATTAGACCATAGCTTTATATTCCAGAGCCCATGTTATCAGTCCCTTTAGGGATGAACTGCTGCTTTATCAGTGGTAGATAGCATGGAGAGTGTTTCTATGATGTAAAGTAATTTCTTTAGACCTTCTCTCAGCATACTGCTTTGGAGGAAGAAAAATCAGGGTCCCTCACATAAAGAGCCCTGTGTTTCTCCACTGTGTTTTGCTCTGTGGATGAGGCTACTGCACAGGCAATGATGCTGAGACACAGGAGGGCTAGTTAGGTCTCTCTTCAGAGCTCATTGTGTTTCTCTCCAATTTTAGATGATTTCAGGCTTCCTACACTGCTACATGGATTGGTCAAAGTTCAAAGCCTCCTAGTAAGGAAACCCATTTTCTTGGTTTTCTTTTCTTTTTAAATAAACTTTTAATCTTAGAAGTATAGAGAAATTGCAAAAACAGAAAGTTCCCTCTACCCCTCACCCAGGTGCCCCTATTGTGGGCTTCTCACATTACTTTCTTTCTATTAAATTTTTTCCCCCTTTTGTACGAGGGATCAAACTCAGGACCTTGCATTTGCAAGGCAGGCGCAATGTCACTGAGTTAAATCCCCGGCTCAACTTCTCACATTACAATGGCCCATTTTCCACAACAAATAAATCAGTGTTGGTACATTTTCATTAACTGAACTCTACATTTTATTTGAATTTCACTACTTTTCCCAGTAATGTCCTTTTCTATTCCTACCATTTAAAACTGTCATATCTCCTTAAGTTCCTTTTGGCTATGACAGTTTTTTAGATTTGCCTTGTTTTTGATGTCCTTGACAGTTTTGAGGAGTGCAGGTTAGATACTTTGTAGAATGTCCCACAATTTGGGTTTGTCTGATATTTTTCTCATAGTTAGAGTTGTGTTATAGGTATTGGGAGGAAGATCATAGAGGTGAAGTACTCTTTTTGTAACATTATATTAGACTACACACTATCAACATGATTACTGCTAAAGATGTTAATCTTTATCACCTGTTCTAAATGGTGTGTTTCTAGTCTCCCCTCCCCACTTTCCATGCTTTGTTCTTTAGAAGTATGTCACTAAGCACAGTCCATACTCAAAAGTGGAGTGGGTGAAATTAAATTCTATTTCCTAGAGAGGAAACATCGATATAAATTATTTGGAAATCTTCTGTAAGAAAGATTTGGGCCTCCACCATTTGTTTGTTTAGCGATTTTCTTATATCAGTATGGACTCATAATATTTATGTTATATTTGGTTTATAATATAATATTATTCTACTCATTTTCTTGTTCCAGTTGGTTCAGCTTTGGCCAGTAGGGACTCTTTTAGGTGGCTCCTGTAGCTTTTACCATGCTCCCATCCTTTTGTTTTTTGAGTATTTCTATACCTTTCTGGCACAAGCTATTTCAGGCTTATCTTGTACTGTATTTCCATCCCTAGCTACACAAATCTGTTTTCTTAACCTCCCTAATACTCCCAGCACCAAATGTGTGGAGTTTCCCTCCACTTCATCCAATTTTCTCATACCAGCTGAACATTCTACCACACAATTCCATTCTGACAGTATCTACCTGTAGGTTAGGGGCTCAAACTTGCAAGACTGCTTAACTTCATACAGCAATCACTACTAGCCCAGTTCTCAAATACTTCTGACTGGATATAAATTGAGGGTTTCTACTATCCTTTCTCAGAGTTGATAATTTGCTATAATGTTTCACAGAACTCAGGAAGAAGTTTGCTTACTATTATCGGCTTATTATAAGTTATACAACACAGGAACAGCAAGAAAGATGAGATGCAGAGGACAAGGCACAAATGGGATGTGTAGCTTCCACGCCCTTCCCAGGCTTCCACCCTCTTAGCATCTCATGTGTTCACCAACCCAGAGGCTCTCTGAACCCTGTGTTTGGAGTTTTAAGGAGGCTCTGTAGTGCAGGCATGATTGATTAACACATTGGCCAGTTGTGACTAACTCAATCTCCAGATCCTTCCTCACCTCAGAGATTGGGAATGGGTCAGAAAATTTCATTCTTTTAATCCCATGATTGGTCCTTCTGGCAACCAGCTCCTATCCTGAAGCCCACCAGGAGTCACCTCATTGTTAGGTATGGGTAAAAGGGGCTCATAATGAATATGATGTTCTTCTCATCCCATCTCTCAGGAGATGCAAGGGTTTTAGAAGCTCTTGTGTCAGAAACAGAAGAAAAAACAAAAGGTTACCACAAAAGATTCTCTCTTAACCCCTATGACCCAGGAAATTACAAGGGTTTTAGAAACTGTCAGGAACAAGAACAAAGATCAAATAATTAAATATATTAAAATAAATGTATTTATTTCTTATTATATTACACCATTCCTAAAATCAGCCATTTCTAAGAAGCCTGGGTTGTTTCTATTAGAGAATGGCATTAGAAACCATGATCTTGGGCTGCGGATTTATCTCAGTGGTTCTGGCACCTGCCTCACAAGCACAAGGACCCGATGGTACCAAAAAAAAAAGAAAAAGAAACGATGATCTTGTCAGTGGATGTGCTCATTACTACCTAGTGTCACTGCTTCTAGCTCTCTTAGCAAACAGATATTTTCAAACATGTATCTATGCATGATAACCTTGCATACATGTATATTTCTATATCTATCCAGCTGTGTCTATATTAAGCTAAGCCTGAGTTTTAACTCATTTCTCTACAGTAAGTCCATGACTTACGATCATTAGAATTATGAACTTTCACAGATAGAAAGGACCTTGCATTATGAACATTTGTAGATGAGAACAAATCACGGAAGTAGCTCAGATCTGCTGGACTTTGTCACAGTTGTACTGCTGTGTGCTTACTGTACAGCGCAATAGTATACTGTAGTACACTACAGTTGGGGACTTACTGTGTCTGTGTGTTTTTGGTCTTTTTATGCTTTGCATTGTACATTTATGTCAAAGTTGTGTAATACTCACTTCGTTGGACTTACTAAATCTGGCTTTCAAATGTTCTCCCAGAGCGGAACTCATTCCTAAATTGGGGATTTAATGTAGTTCATTGTCACGTGGACTCATTCCAGCCCTCCCTCTGCTTATTTGCAACTTCTTCCTCCAAAAGTTAGAAACCTGGTTCTCACTATGTGCCATTCAGCCCCAGTATCCATGCATAGCAGTTTTACAATTCTTAATTCATACTACTATGAGAAACAATTTAGAATACAAAGTTTTGTCCAATTCTTTTTCTCCAGTCTTATAATTTCCAACATTTTCCCAAAATTTACATTTTTTTCTAAAGCTACCTAGGTTAGTTTTATTTATTTCCTCCACTCCTTACAGTGTATCTGCCTCTTTTAAAATTATTTTTTGCTTACTGGACTTGGGAGAAATACTGGATGCTGATTTGTCGATGGGCCTTCAGACCATGAAATTTCTCTGAAGTCATGTCAGAACTTTAATAAAAGTATTTCCACAGTCGTGGTATGAAGATGAGTCTTAGATGGTTTTGGTAAAACTATAAAATAATTTATCTCATATGTATTTATCATTATGAGAGTCATACTGGCTTATTTTGAAAAAAATGAAAATTTTTAATACTATGGCACAATATAAAGTGGAAAATGGAAAGGTTTTTTTTTTTTGGTACTGAGGATTGAACTCAGAGGCTCACACATGTTAGACAAGAGTAGCCTAGAGCCGAGCTACATCCTCTCTGCCCTTTAAAATTTTTTGATTATTTATTTAATTTATTTATTTTCAGCACTGGCGATTGAACCCAGTGCCTTTGCCCTGAGTTATATTCCCTGCCTTAAAAAATATTTTTTGAGACTGAGCTTCACTATGTTATCCAGGTTGGCCTCAACCTCACAATCCTCCTACCTCAGCCTCTTAAATGACAGGGACTACAGATGTGTGCTACAGTGCCTAGCTTGGAAATAATTTTTGAACTCATTGTGGAGATATATTCTTTATATGTCCAATAACATATGCAACCATTATATTCACACTGTTGTATCCTAATGTAAAAACAATGAAAAATGTCTAGAATATGAGTTGAGAAAAAAATGTCGGTCAAGTCTTATCTGGAAAATGTGTAGTTTCTCTTGAGAGAATATTAAGGAATATAAGATATTCTTGAAGACTTAGAGATTGAAGTGCAAATTACTGCCCCACATCTAGGTGGGTAAGCACTGAGATTTTCCCCTCCTCTTAAACTCTTTCCTGCAGAACTGAGAGACAACCTAGGCTTCTTTTCTCCAGGTATTTTTGCTTTGCACATTGTAGGAATTCAGGAAATACTTGTCCAGTGACTGAAGAGCAGACCCAAGTCAGCCTTGAGAGCCATCTGTTTCTACTTGTTTTCAGAAATCCCCTTTCTATTTGGCAACATTTTTAGTGGTTTATGAATTGCTGTATAGCTGGCTTCACGTTTAAAATGTTGGTGGTGCTCTTTTTGCCCTCCAAACCCATTTGTGGAGCACTATAGCAGATCCCTGCCAGCCTTTATGGGCTGGGGCCTCTCCCGAGAGCATCTCTCTGCCCCCTTCCTTCACTTTATTGGCTGCAGAATCCCTGTGCTTTGGTGAATTTAACAGTGATTGTCTTTTACTCACCAAAGGAAGACCCACAAGTGAGACTTTGTCCCAAGGTAGAAAATCTTTCTCCTCCCTTGCTTTAAATCTATAAAGATGGTGTTTTAATGAGGAAAGGCTTATAAAAGTTTATGTTTTTAATGGATGGATCTTAAGACCACAGTGTTAAGTGAAATAAGTCAGACACAGAAAGTTAAATATCCCATGGTTTCTCTTATTAAGAAACCCAAACTATAAATTAATTTAATCAGTAAAATAAGGAAAAGATGGTAGGAAATGGAGACAGACTTTTTGGAGATGGATAAGGGAAGCAAGAGAAAGCAGGGGGCCATGTTAAAAGATTGAAAATGATCAAGAATTTTTGAAGAGAGTAGCCTCTTGTCTTGGTTGGGTTAGGGCAATCTCAGGTGCCAGCACTGCTGGTGCACTGCAGGAAACTCAGCTGTCTTACCCCTGCTTCTGTGTCTGGCTTTGTGTCAGTGGGAGAACTAAGTAGGAGCTGAAGAAGCATCTCAAGTTAGCAGGCCACCCTACTTGTTTGAGTAGGTTGTTTCTGTACAAGGGTGCCGGTGTTCAGGGTGTGTGTGTGTATTCTGCACAGTTCTGGAGATTAAAATGATGAAATTAAGGTGATAGCTAGGTCTTGGAAGCTCACAGGGAAGATCTGTTTCCAGTGTCCAGGGGTGGTCAGTAATCTTTTGCATCCCTAGGGCGCCATGTCTTCAATCTCTGCTACTATTTTCACATGGCATTCATCTTTTTCTGTGTGTTTTATTTTTGTCTTCTTTTAAGCACTAATCATATTAGATTTAGAGCCAACCCTAATCCTGAATGACCTCATTTTAACTAATTACATCTACAAAGACCCTATTTTCAAATTGGGTCACATATTGATGGTTTAGTTGACAAAACTTTTAGGGAAGACTATTCACAGTATGGGCTGCATCAAATGGGAGAAGAATATGCCTTTAAGAATTTGTCAGTGGTTCTTTCCACTGGCCATGGTGAGTCCTTTGCTTTTTTCTAATTTGAACAAATGGGCTAGAAAGTCCCTGTATAATTGCTAGGGAAGCTGTCAGCTATGGAAGATCCATTAGTTTATAAGCGTCTTGAACTGGGGATGCTCTCTGACATCTCTCTGGGAACTGCCATTGCTTCTACCTACATGTGGAGTTCTTAAAATGCTTGTTGCAGTGACAGCAAAGAATTATGACAGGAAAACTGGACAGGCCCTTCTGATTCCAGCTCTTAAGCAAAACTTACTTATTTTAAACATAGGTGAGTATTCTCTAACTTGTTTCATTTTATGATTCTGTACTTCTCTGGTGATTTGGAAAAGTCTGTTGGATTTGAATGGGTTAAATGTGGTAGGACCTGTGAGTCATGCAGTCTTTTTGCTCTGTGGAACATTAGCCTCATAAAAACTGTTCCAGGAGAACCCAGCTCTGTGATCAAATAAGACTTGAGAATCATGCATTTGTTATTCTCTTTGTAAAGATTAACAAAATACACTGATTTTGTAAAAGTTCTAACAAATCCTACAGTAGGAAAACCTGTTAAAGTTTATTTTTAATTCAATGTATGCCAAATTAATTTGACTACATAGCCCCCGTCCATTTTCAGTAAATGAATAATATCTTACACTCTATGAAACTAGTGCCTAAGCAACAAATGTTAAAACTATTGGAGAGCAGTTAAGAATGTTCACACAAGGAATATAAACACTCTGTACTGCAAACATATACAAAGAGATAAAAGAAAAAGAAAAAAAAAGAAAGGGAAGGGATTAAGGGATGGGTGGAAAGGGGAGGGAGGCAAGGGAAAGGAGATGAAAAAAGTAATTTAAATATGTTATGTACATGTACCAATTTCCCACATGGAATGTAAACATTATGTACTACACACATGTACTAATAAATTTTTAAAAATATGAATGTCAGAATAAAGTTTAAGTCCAAAACTTAGATTTTTGACTTTTGACAAGTAACTGAGTCTCTCTAAGTTTTGTTATCTGTAAGATGGCATGATAATGTTACTTACTTTATAGGATTAATTGAAATAATATAAGTGCTTAGCACAGAGCCTGGGACATAGCTATAACTCAATAAATATGGGTGTCTGTCATCATGATTATTTTTGTCATCATTCATCCTATGACTCCTTATAACCATCTTAGAAACAATTCAGGGGAAATGATGATTTAAATTCTAACAAAGAAGAAGATGATATTTTTAAAATTGTTGACCTTTATAAAAATCTACTCTGATAAAAAGGTTGGGATTTTTTCTGAGTGTCTAAAAATTTTGGAAATTTACATTCTTCAAGTCCAGTCCTTGTGAACCTGGGGAACTCTTCTGCATCTGTCAATTGGTTGTGATTTCTTCAGGCTAGTTATACACCTGTTATGTTTATCAGAAAGACAATGAAGCTCAAAGTATCAAAGTCAGATCTCCATTTGAAAGGGCATCTCATAGTCACTGCCTGACATATGGAAGTACAGGGTAGGGCAGCAGAGACACAGTGTAGAATATATGGCAAAGGGGGAAATCATTTAAAAATTCTTGGCATTGACCTGTGCTTTCCAGATACATACTCTGTAGATGCCAGAGTCCACTGACAACTTGGCTAAGGGAGAGCACAGCTGCCACAGCACCAATCCCCAGGAGGAGGAAGAACAAGACTATGTTCCAGAGAGTGATGTGCTTGGGCCCTTGACAGGTGGGCCAGGTAAGCTGGTTGAATAAGTAGTTGTCCCTGCCAGGATAGCAAACTTTACTATAACAGAAACACTAAAGGGAGGGAGCTGCTATTTCCCAGTTGCAAAACCCTAGTTTAATATAGATCACACAAGTTAAGGGTCTTCATTGCTCTCATCTACATAGATTGCATATCTATTATGTGCCCACAGGTGGGAGAGCTGAACATCATCCCCCCCTCAATCACACAACATCCTACAAGACATTATGGATACAGACATAGCCTCACGAGGTAGCATATAAGAAAGCGGGAAGTCATACAAATACAAGATTTTAACTCCCATTGGAATCTCAGAGGAAGTAAGAAGTAGTTAAGATCTAGGGCTCCAAAGTAGCACAGAATCAATATTCTAATTCTAGCTCTAGATAAATTTCTTAAATATCTCTGTACCGCAAATTCTTTATGTGTAAAATGGGGTTAAAGTATCATCAACAGAGGAGTTGTGAGAACTAGGAAAAATAGTAATTAGCACAGTACCTGCCATATAGTAACTAATATATTTCAGTGATATATTGCTATTTCAGTGATATATTACTGTTATCATACAAAGGAGAGAACTAGAGTAGCTGAAACTTCACGGGGAAGCCAGAGTCTCTGAGCCTCTCAGAAGGCTAGGTATAGAGAAACAGCCTGTAAACAAAAAACAAAGTGGGATTTGGAGTCAGAGTATAGTAGGTGGACAAAGAGAAGATTAAGTAAGTTTTTTAGACTATATTTTAGACTATATTTCATAGGTCTATTCTTTGACACCTCTGTCTCTATATTCACCTCTATCCATTTCTTTATCTACTGAGTTTGTAATGAGATTTTAAGTTTCTTAAAGATTTCATAGTCTCACCTTTTGCTGATCTATAGGGAAAATATTCAAGGAAAAAATGGGACTGGGATTCTTACTGGTGGATTGTGGTAGGAGTTAAAACAAAGGATGATGGAAATTTGGAAGAGGGCAGATTAGATGAAGAGGTGTGGTCAGATAGATATATTGTTGAGGTAGAATCAAAGGGTTTGCTGGTGGATTGAATGTGGGAAATGAGAAGAGAGATGAATGAAAAATGACTCATGTTTTAGAAGCCATCTAATTTATAAGGATCTGTGGGGGAACATCAAGGGTGTTTTGGGCATTTTAATTTTGAAAGGCTATGAGACATTCAAGAGGAAATATCAGGGAGGGAATTAGTTATTAGGTTCAGGAAGGCAGAAGAAATATCCAGGCTGAAATAGACTCTGAGACTATGTACATACATGGACAGATGGTTCTGAAAGCCAAAGGAATGGTCACTATCTAGCTGGAGAGTACAGGATATTAAAAGAGAGCCAGTGTCCTTCTTAGTCAGCTAGTGCTGGATTTCTTTCTGTATTCTTCTTTGGAAAATAAGTGTGCACTATAATGACCAGCCATTTCAGGATATTTAGACAACACATATGGTAGTTAAGTGCCTCCAATTAGACTATGAGCTTCTTGTAAATAGAAAAGTTGTCTTATTCTTCATTTCTCAAAGTAGACCTAGCCATACTAATCAGACATCAGCACATGTTCAATTCAATCTAACATTTGGGACTAATGAAGTCAAGGTACTGGGTTGAATACCTTTAGTGGACTACTTAATTCACAGCTTCTTCCCTTTGTCCATCACCTCTCAGATATTATTGATTTGGGAATAAGGAGAGAGAGAGAGAGAGAGAGAGAGAGAGAGAGAGAGAGAGAGAGAGAGAGACATTAGGTATGAACAGACATATCCAGCCCAATGCTGGACAGTCAGTACTGAAAGCACTCACTCTCTGTGGTCATCAGCTGAATGCTTGTTAGCTGTGAGATGATGAACCATAACAATGAAGGCTACTTACTCCAGGGTGTCATTTCTGAAAGGGTAACTGCAGTTTTTACTTCCTTGTTTATAGCTGAGACCACTAAGCACACCCAGTGAAGAAATGACCACCCCATATGTGGCCCCTATAGTGCCCTGTATGGCAAGAATCACAGGGAACAGAATATAAAATGGAACAGAGCCAGAAATCCAGTGCATAATGATGATAAAAGTGATGGAAACTCAGATTGTTAAAGATGCATCCTCTGAGATGCCTGGTATATTAATGAGGATCCAAATCTTCACTTACGGATGATAGACCAGGTTAATGTCCTTGTTTTGGTCCTAAAGTACACAAAAAATGGGGATACTGGATCTGAGAAACCCTCTGTCCATTCATCTGCCCCAATTGAAATTTTAAAGAATAATATTAACTGCTATAAATCTATGTCTAGGAATAGGATATATCCACTATTGAAGTAGTGTTTACACACTGCCAGGCACATAGAAGTAAGCAGTGACCTCATCTGGACTCATAATAGACATCCCCACCAAGCCTGAATAAGACCTCATGGTCCCTCTCAGAACAGAGCAATTGATCAATTGGCATTGGCTTTAAATGAAGCTTATTTGTCATTGTGGCAGTGGGTGGTTAGTAAATGCTTGTCGAATGATTGGCTGAATAAATGAATAATCATTTTTCCCAATGCCTGAATCAGTGACCAGAATGGGTTGTTGTACTGTGTACAAACTCCATAAATATTTATTGACTTTATGGGTGAGTGAGTGTGTGGCATGCACTATGGGAAGATCAGTGATCTAACATGTTAATGTGCTGCTGAGCTGGGGCAAAGTCTTGGGACTTTGTTTGCTTCAAAGCATGAGCTTCAATTCCTGACATCCTTTTATGGAGGGGCCAGGGAGCTGGATGGAATGAGTCAGGGAGCTCTTCTAGGGACAGTCCTTGAGACAAAGGATCTAAGATCCCTGGAGAGGCTCTGCCTGGGGACTGCAAGGGTTGGGAGCGGGATGGTCTCTGAACACTTGAATTTTGTTCAGTTCTTAAGGAAAGGAAAGATAAAAGAACAGTAGGCATCTTATACTGGTCAGGAATGCTGGAAAGCAGTTTGTATGTGGAAAAGAGAATGATCTTGGGCCTCCACCTCCCATTTCTACCAATCATGTCATCACTCAGCCTGTCCTAGAAGTGAACCATATGTGAGGCACCATGGACAGCTCTGCATCCATAGAGGATAAAATGAGGGCCTTTTCCTGAAGAAAGGATCCTTGCATTCTACCTGGGATTGGACAAATAATCCTAAATGTGCTTTCCAGCTCTGAAATTATGACCTTGTGAATTTTGCAGCTACTCAGCTACTCTGTTTTTGCTTTCTTGTTTGTCAATGGGATAAGTTTGTAAAGTTTGTGGAGACATTTCCACAGGTTTCCTTTAGTATTGCCAAGTGGTAAAAAACAACGGTACATATGATAGGTCCATGAAGCAGAATCAGTAAATAAATACATAATGGATAAACTTGCTGAGTGTTGGCTTTTTCATCATTGAATGGCCACTGTGAGAGAGCAACTGTGAATATACTTTTCAGAGTATAATCTCCAACATCCTCTCTTGCTTGCATATTGACAATGATGTATTAACCCATTGGGAAAATAAGAAAGACAAGGGATGGGAGTGCCCTACACCTTTCCACAGATAAACAGGAACACAAGAAGCACCACCTCACTAATGCCTACTAATGTCCACAGGCTTTGTGTCTTCTGCATTGTTTCCCTTCAAAACCTCTATGTGGGCTTCTGTTACTCACTGTTTCGTGCAGCAATCCCTACCTCTTTCAGCTAGAGGCCTTCACAATGCCCATGTGCTTTGAAAAAATGTTATTGGAAGTGCTAGAAAATTGTCCTGCATAAGAGAGAAAGTCCATGTATTAGGAAGTAAATCCTTTTGGGGTGGGTCTGGGTAGAGGCTAACAATCCTGGAGACTCATAGTGCTTGCCCCACATTGGTGAGCACAGTGTCCTCCACTCATCTCAGTAGCTTGAGTGCTATCACCAGGACCAGTAGGAAAGAACATGCTCTTGTAAGGAAGGAATGTTAGCTTTGGGGAATAAAGTTTTGACTGTGTCTCTTCCTGTGTAAAAATGTTTAATAATTCCTCATTTTCTGCAGGATAAAACTCAGTCCCTGCATATGATTCACATGCTTTTCATACTCTGCTATCAGAGCCTTGCTTTCCCTCCTTCATCAAGACCTCCAGACACAGGAGCTTATGGACGCCCAGGGTAGCCCAGGACTTTCCTGTCTCTGGGCCTTGAATACATCCTTTATCCTTTGCTTTAAGGCAAACTCCTGTTTATTCTCAAAGGGCTGGTTCACACATTATCTTCTGTGGTAGTGTGAAAAAACACCCCCTTTAAAAGATATATTTGCTTCCTAACCTGTGAAACCTGTGAATGTTATGCTATATGGTGAAAGAGGGTATTTAATCAAATATCTTTATTGGAATTGCTTAGTTGCTTGTGTTGGATGATCGGAATGAGACCTAAATGCAATCACATACCCCTATAAAAGGGAAGCTGTGGAGTTATGAGAGACAGACATACACAGAAGGTCATGTGAAGATGGAGGCAGAGAGTGAAGTGATATGGCCTCAGCTAAGGAATGTCAGTGACCACCAGCTACTGGAAGGGAGTAGGAACAGACTTTCCCTAGAGCTTTCAGAGGGAGTATGACCATGTTGACACCTTGATTCAGGACTTCTGGCTTCCAGAATTGTAAGACAATATATTTCCATGGTTTTACACCAACAACTTTGTAGTAATATGTCACAGAAGTCCTAAGAAACAGATTTGTCTCCTCTTTGTAGCTTTCAGTGACCTTTGCCAAGCAAGACAAATTGTTCTTTCCCTCACTCTAGTCTCTTCTGCTGCACTGAAAACACGAGTTTTCCCCCTGCCCTGCTGGGTTCTGAGCTCTGTAGATCAGCAGATCTTATCACAGTACCCAACACAGATCTTCTGGGAGTATAAGGAAGGAGAAAGCACATTGGCATGATAGAGCCATAGGACAGGAACAGGAAATTACTACACAGCAGTTAAACTCATCTTTCAAAAAGCCTCACGCAGTGAGATGGTTGGTAAATGTGTTTGCCGCTGCAGGAATATGGGAAATCCCCAGTTCTCACTAAGGCGACCAAGATGTATCGGAGGGAATGTGTGATTAGTATGTGATTGATGCTAAAGGTGACTGTTACCTACTTAGATATGTTTCACCATCTGGTAATCTGAGGCAGGGATGCAAATTTAGATGCCTTTTGAAGCTAAGTGGGTAATTTCAAGTCGACTTTGTGTATCAGTATAGAGCCCATGGGGGAGTGGTGAGGATGATGGGGAACTGAAGGTGTGCACCACTCTTATAGGTGTCCCATTTATTGTAAAGCAAAACAGACAGACATTGCACCAAACAAACTCAGACCAATTCCTGGTGGGTTCATAAACTTTGTGAAGCTTTAATGAAGGTTAAGTAGTAGTTGCATGGCATCTAGTAAAAGGTGAAATACAGTCTAGGATTTGGCTGTGAACATCTTTTGTGCTAAAGAAGATATGGATGTGCTGAATTTGCCTTGGGATCAGCATTCTCTTTGGTGGAAATGGATACACCCGATCATCACACTTTATGGCAGTTCCCTCACAATGGCTACTGCATGAAATCTAACCACATGCCAGGCATGGTAGCAGATGTTCTGTATGTGATTTCATACCATTCTCATCATAACCAAGGGCGGTGGCCATTATTGATATCCATACTTTACAGAAAAAGAAACCAAGACTGAGCTGGAGATGGAGCTCAGTGGAGCCATACCTGTCTGGCAAGTGCAAGGTTCTGAGTTCAATTCCCGGTACAAAAAAACCCAAAAACCAAAAAACAAGACTTAGAGAAGTGAAGTATTTCATGGAAAATCTCAGAGCCGGAGTACTTGGAGCATGACTTTAAACCCAGCTCTGCCTGGCTCCCATCAGCTTAAATGACATGTCCCATGAAAAGAGGGGAGAGAAGGTACTGTTTCTTCCCCTTCCTGGCAAGAGTGTTTCTCTTTGGGATAAAAAAAGAAATGGACACTTGATTCATCAGTTAATGTTTGGTAAGTTTGACTGGAGTCATTCAGGGTTTCTGAAAAGCGTCACATTGGGTCCAGTCAAAATGGAGTTCCCGATCAGACCATGGTCAGAACTGACCCCACCAAAGCACTGCCCCTCTGAATTGTCACTGTCCTTTGTCTTGGGTATCTTTTAAGCTTCAACAGATGAAGAGTGCAAGACTTCCTTCTACCTTTTGCTATGCCACAAACTAGCTCTGTGACAAAGGTCTAGCTCAATGATTCTTAGACCTCTATTTTAATCTATAAAGGAATTGAAATATATGACATTTAAGAATTTTTTCTGTTCAAGTTCTTTCTTCCAAGAAGTCATACACAGTATAAAATGTCTTCAGTTTGGATGAATGTGCTATATGGGAACCTTTTCAGGCTCTTGGGGCTAACAAGGTGAGATGGGAGAGGAGGAAAGTTATTAGGGCTTGATACTTCTTCCCTTTCTTCTCATTGTCTTCTGTCTTATTTTCTTTCCCCAGAACACTGTTATGAGTCAGGTCACAGGTTAAGGCTGAGACCTTAACCCCGGAGAAGACTATTCCAATACTGGAACTGGGGATGATGCTTCCTCAGAGCTCACACGAACTACTAAATGACTACATGTCTTGTCTGGACTGTTTTATTGCATGCATAAAGCATATTAAAAGTTTCTAGAAAAGTTTGACTTATATAATGGGTGTGCACATTATTTGTTTAATGAAACAAATTTAAGTGAAGTTTTTTTCTTCAGAAAACTCCATAGTCTCAAAGCCACCTCTAGCCACTCAGTGCTGGGCTATACTGCCCCGGTAAGAAGAGGTGGATTGGGACCCCAGGCTTCCCTGGGGAGATGGCTGTGGGCAGATTAGGATCAAAGGTCTTTCCACTGTTGAATCCTGGAAGATGGCTCAGTACTTTTCTTTATTATAAACTATTCCTTTTTTTAACTTTAAAATTAATTTTATTGGCACACGTTTGACATACAAAATTATCACATTCATCATAGGGAATTTGTATCAGTACATAATGTATCTTTTGGGTTGTTTTTGCATCTTCTGTTCTGTTCCATTGATCCTCATGTCTCTTTTATTGTTGTTGTTTTGTTTTGTTTTGTTTTTGCCAGTACCATGCTGTTTTCTGTCATGGTATCTGTGTAGTATAATTTCAAGTTGGGGATTGTAATGCCCCCTGCCTTGTCTTTGTTGCCTAGAATTGCTTTTGCTATTTTAGGTCTCTTCTGGTTCCAGATGAATTTCAGGATAGTTTTCTCTATTTCCTATGAGGTACGCTGTTGGTATTTTTATTGAGGTTGCATTAAATCTGTATAATAGTTATGGAAGTATGGCCATTTTCACTATATTAGTTCTGCCTATCCAGGTACAAGGGTTATCTTTTCATTTTATGATATCTTCTTCAATCTCCTTTTTCAGGGTACTGTAGTTTTCAATGTAAAGGTCTTTGACTTCCTTCATAAAGATTAATTCCTAAGTATTTCATTTTTCTTGATGCTATTGTGAAAGGTGTTGCTTCCCTAATTTCTCTCTCAGTGAGTTTGTTATTTGTGTACAGAAATGCTATTGATTTTTGAGTGTTGACTTGTATTTTGCTGAGCTGTGGAATTTGGTTATTAATTTTAAGGATCTTTTTGTGGAGTCTTCTATGTAGCATATCATGCTATTAACAAATAATGATAATTTTAACTTCTCCCTTTCCTGTCCTTACTCATTTTATTTCTTTCTCTTATCTAATTGCTCTGGTCAATGTTTTCAAAACTATATATAATAGGAGTGGTGATAGTGGGCATCCTTGTCTTGTTCCTGGTTTTAGAGTGAAAGCTTTCATTTTTCTACAATTTAGTATGATGCTAGCAGTTGCTTGGTCATAGATGGCTTTTATCAGATTGAGATAAAGACTTTTTAATTTAATTTTCTGTAGTATTTTTTAACATGAATTGGACTTTGTCAAATGTTTTTTCTGTGTCTATTGAGATGGTCATGTAATTTTTGTCCTTGGTCCCATTAATACAGTGTATTACATTTATTGATTTGTGTAGGTTTAGCCATCCCTGCCTCCCTAGCCTGAATCCTTCTTTGTCATGGTTTATAATCTTCTCAATGATTTGCTCTGTTCTGTTTTTCAGTATCTTATTGAAGATTTTTGCATGTTCATAGATTGGCCTGTAGTCCTTTGTTTGAGTTGGGCCCTTCTCTGGTTTTGATATCATGATAATGCTTGCTTTCAGGAGTGACTGGAAATATTGCCTCCCTTTCAATTTCATTCAAGAGTTTGAAGAATAGTGGCATTAGATCTCTAAATTTCTTGTAAAATTCAACAGTGAATCCATTAAGACCTGGGCTTTTCTTTTTTGGTAGAGTTTTAATTACATCTTCAATTTTATGGACTTACATTGGGTTATTTAGAATTTTTATATCTTTTTTTTTTTTTTTTTTTGGTACCAGGGGTCAAACTCGAAAACTTGTGCTTGCAAGGCAGGCAGTGGAACCACTGAGCTAAATTCCTGGCCCTTTTATTGGAATTTTTATATCTTCTTGGGTCAGTTTTGGGAATTCATACGTATCTAGGAATGTGCCCATTTCTCCTATATTTTTCATCTTATTAACATACAGGTTCTCAAAGTAGGTAATGATTTTCTGGATACATTGTGATTTCACTCTTTTCACCCAATTCATTCCTAATTGCATGGGTTTGAATTTTTTCTTTCCTTTTTTGTGATAAGGTTGGCTAAGGGTTTTGTGATAGTTGGCTAAAGTTTTATTTAATCTTTCAAAGAATCACCTATTTGATTCTTTGTATTGTTTTTTTCGTCTCAATTGCATTCAATTTTGTTCTGATCTTTATAATTTCCTCCTTTGTATGTGCTTTGGGTTTGACTTGCTCTTCTTTTTCTAGAAGCTTGAGGTTCAACATTAGTTTATTTGTTTGAGCTTGGTCTGTCTTTTTCTGATGTGAAAATCCACTACTATAAATGTCCTTCTTAGGATTGCTTTCATTGTGTCCCATAAGTTCTGCTATGTTGTATTGGTATTTCTGTTTATTTATATAAACCGTCTAATTTCTTCTCTGACCCATTGATTGTTCAGGAGGGTGTTATTTAATTTCCATGTGTTTATATAGTTTTTGTGGTTTCTTTTATCATTGATTTCCAGTCTCATTGCACTGTTGTCTGGTAATATGCATGGAATAATTTCAATTCCTTTGCATTTACTTAACCATGTTCTATGAGCTAGTATGTGGTCCATTTTGTAGAAAGTCCCAAGTGCAACTGAGAGTAATGTGTATTGTTGTTGTGCGGTGAAATATTCTGTAGATATCTACTAAGTTGATTTATTTTTGTTTGTTTGTTTGGTACCAGAGTTCGAACTCAGAACCTTGTGCTTGTGAGGCAGGGGGCAGCACCACTGAGCTAAATCCCTGGCCCTCTAAGTTTATTTATTTAAAGGTTCAGTTCTGCTTTCATATTTCTTTTTTGATTTTTTGTCTAGATGATCTGTCTATTTGTGACAGTGTGTATTGAGGGCCCCCATTACAACTGTATTAGCACTTATCTGGTTTTTCATATCCAGTAATGTTTGTTTTATATAGTTGGGTGTGCTGGTATTTGGTTTACATATATTTATGATTATCTCTTCCTCTTGGATTGTTCCTTAACAAGTATATAATGACCTTCTTTGTCTCTTCTGATTACACTTGGTTTGAAATCTACTTTGTCTGCAAGTAGAATAGCTACCCCTCCTTTTCTTGGTGTTCCTCTGGGATGGAGTATTGTTTTCCATCCTTTGAATTTCAGTCTATGAGTTTCTTTTTGAGTTAAATGTGCTTCTTGAATGAAGTGCATTATTGGATCTTATTCTTGATCTATTCCGCCAATCTGTTTCTTTTCATTGGTGAATAGAGGCTATTTACATTGATGCTTATAACTGATATGTATTGACTTATCCTTGTCATATTATTTTCCTGTTGTTGGTTCCCTTTCTTTTCCTTCTATTTAATTGCTTGCCTTGCCTGGTGGATTCATTCTTTTAGGATTCATGGAACTGTTGTCTTCACTGTCTTTTTCTAGAATATTCTTCAGCACTTTTTGGAGGGCTGGTGTGGTGGTCGTGAATTTCTTCATGTGTTCTTTAACATGAAAGTGTCTTATTTCTCCATCAATTTTGAAAGATAATTTTGCAGGGTACATCAATCTGTGTTGGAGGTTGCTTTCTTTTAGGACTTGAAACACTTTGCCCCAAGCTCTCCTTGACTTAAGGGTTTTTGTTGAGAAGTCTGCAGTGATTCAGATGGGTTTTTCTTTATTGATAATTTGTATCTTTTCTCTAACAGCTGTTAATATTTTGTTCTTGTGCCAAATTTCTGGAATCTTGACTAATATATGCCTTGGCATAGTTTTTTTTCTGATTATGACTAATTGGAGTTCTATATGCCTTGCATATCTGTATGTCAAATTCTTATTTAATGCTTGGGAAATTTTATTCTATTACTTCTGTGAACAGGTTTTTTTTTAAAATGTCCTTTGTACTATCTTCTGTTTTTTCATTGATTCTAATTAATCTTATATTCTTCTTCTTTGCATCATCTAGCAGTTGTTGGACTGATTTTTCATAGACCCTTGTTATTTTTAAGAAATTTTTCATTTGATGATCCCTAACCACAAACCTGACTTCTAGATCTGATAGTCTATCTTCATTTTGCTTGATTCTGGTGGGTACATTTTCATAGAATTTTTAATCTTCTGGATATTTGTTTGAATCTGTTTTATGGAATCCATTTCTTTCCTATGTTGGGCATCCACGGTTTCCATCACTTTCCTAAACTTGTTTTATCTGTATCTACTGTAGATTCCCTAACCATGTCTTTCATCATGGACGTCATTTCTTTAGGTGTCTGTGTAATTATTTCTGATTTGTTTTTTCCCAAAGCCTCAATCATCTTCTTTGTTACTTCTGTTGTTACCATTTCAGAGAGTTCAAGTAGGTGGTTTTTGATTTCTTCCATCTCAATGCCCCCTGGATTTGCCTTGGGTGAGCTGGAGGTCTGGAGTTGCATTTGTTTTAATATTTTTTCATTTTCTTTTTAAAAATTTGTTTTATGCACTGTTACTTGTAAATTTCTTATGGTAGGTAGCATTATTACTAGTATTGATATTTCTCTAGGAAATAACTGCTTTTCAGAGATGTCTTCTAGGCATAACTGGATTTTGGCTTCTGAGTTTGTCCCGAGGTCCTACCTCTTCAGTTTATTAGGGTTGAGAGGTTGCTGTCTGTTTTTCTTAGCACCCATTTCTTTGGTACTGGCCTAGGATGTTGTTTATGATCTCTAGACAATCTCAGTATTGGCATATAAGGAAGAACTATCATAACAACTACAGCACTTTGGCTAAAGTAGTACAATCAGTAATAACAATAGCATCAAGTATAGTCTAAACAATGACAAGCTGCGATAACTGCTAATTTGCTACATATTAAAAAATTGATTTTATTGGTACATTTTAGATATACTTAATGATAACATTAATCATAGGGAATTTGTACCTGTACATGATATATCTTGAGTCTTCTTTTTTATCCAACTCCCTCTCCTCCCTTCAACCTCTCTTCCCCTTCTTATCTACAAAAGTTTTGTTTCTATTTTTCCCTTCTATTCTTTTTTTCTCTTCCTTCATATCTAATTTGCTACCTTTATAGGTACAAGATTTATAGTTACACAACAAAATCTAAAACAAATCAGAAAATTATATACCATAAATATCCACTCAATAGAGTGATTTTATCCTCTGGGGAGAAAATTGAAAGAAGAGGAAAAAATAATAAAGAAATAAAAGTAGAAAAAGAGATTAGAAGCAAGGTTGAAGGACAGAAGTAGATCATCCAAGCTTTGGGAAACTGTTGAAGAGGACAGGAGAGAAAAAAAGAAGGAAAAAAATAAAAATAAGAACAAAACAAAATAAAAAAAATCCTGAAAATGATGTTCACACTGAGGAAAATACAAAACAAATCACAAAGAAATGAAAAGCCAAAAGCAGAAGAGAGAGAGAGAGAGAGAGAGAGAGGGGAGAGAGAGAGAGAGAGAGAGAGAGAGATTTCTCTGTGATTTCGAGCTGGTGGTTATCTTCTGGGGTCTATAGTTTTGTGGTAGTGTCCAATTCAGGGCATGACTCTTCTGTCACTGGTAGGCAAAGGAAGTAGACAGAGCCCAGGTCCATGCTGGATGATCCCAGCAAGCCTGAAGTAGGACTAAGGTGGGGTGCCAATTTTGGTGCTTTTAACTCCACAGAAGTTCAGACTGATTCTGTCCTCTGGTTGTGGGGTTGGGGCCTGAGTTGCTTAACCTACAATACTCTGGGTGTCTTTTGCTTTTTTTTTTTTTTTTTTTGTACTGGGGACCGAACTTGGGACCTTGAGCTTTCAAGGCAGGCAGTGGCACCACTGAGCTAAAGCCCTAGTCTTTTGCTATCGTGACCTTGGCTCACTGACCCTGGATGTCTGCTGCAACTGTTCCTCAACCAGTCACTGTGGGATTTCAACCCTGGGATCCCTGAGATGAATCCAACCCATGGCTTCACCGAGTCTTGGGTTGTTGGCCCCCCATGAAATGGCACATGACCAAGCACCCTCTCCAGAGGATATGGCAGATGCTTGGATTGGAGTCACTCACCAGCTGTTGTAATATACAGCATCTGCTGCTCTGTTCCAGTGGTTTGTTTCTCCCTGGAGGCCTCAGGAGTCACCTGCCCTCACTGTGTCTCTATGGCTTCAATCCTCCCTTCTCACACCATGAGCCAGGAGCCAGGGAGAAAGTGCAGCTTGCCTCCTCCCTTCTTTTTTACTGCATTGTGGTATATCTGTTTACTTTGTCTGTGGGCTCCAATCTTCCCTTCAGATCCTGCCTGAGTCCCAGGGATGTACCTCTCCCCTTCTTTTCTTTCCCAAGTTATTATTTTCCAGTATCAGTATTCCAAATCTTAGAGAGGTTGATTTGTTGCTGTTTACCATTCCATCATCTTCCCAGAAGTCTTCTCAATAATTTTCAATTTTGAGTATTTTTTTTACTAGTTCTGATGAATCTCTGGTATCAAGAATTATGATTCTTCTTTTTTTTCTCTTCATTCCCTAGTAGACCAAAAGCTCCCTCACATGAAATGGAAGATGCAGTTCAAGACTATGTGTGTTGACAAATAAGAGGTATTAGAACCAGACTGCAAAAGGTGAATACTAATAATTTCTCCCACTACCACATGGGCACATCACTTGGTGCTTATGGAGAGTCAGGATCCACAATAAGAAGTCTGGAAAGCAGCAATGGCCTCTGGAAAGGATTGACATGGCTTCATGTACCTATTCATGCTGTTCTAGTGGACTAGTGGGCAATATTCCTCTCTCTCTCTCTCTCTGACTTCATATCCTGTCATCTCTTCCAAACTTTTCCCATCCAGCTCTAGCTATTCTGCTTTTTTTTTTTTTTTTGCTATTCTTGGAATCATCAAATAGCTGCCAACTCAGAGCATGAACAACATACCATTCTCCCTGCTTGGAATGTTCTCTTTTAAAATATCAACATAGCTTATTCTTTCATTTCATTGAAGTGGCTGCTCAAACTGCCTCCTCTGATAATATTATACCATCTATCTTATTTCTTTTTTTTTTCATAGTACTCACCTAACACTGACATGATACAGTTGCTCATTTATGGTTTTCCTCTTTCTCACTGGAATGCAAACCCCATGAGAGGAGGAATTTTCTTTTTGTTCCCTTCTGTGTCTCATTAGCCTGGAATATTGCTGGCATATAGTAAGTGCTCAAAAAATACTTGTGGGATGAACTCCCAAAGGATAAGAACCATTATAATGTTTTATTTTTGCATGAAATTCATATATGTTACCTACAAAAATTTAAGAAACAAGAATTTGAAGAGAAATTTTTTCATGTTCCATTGTTCGTTGTGTTCCAAAACTGGAACATTAGGCACAAATGGGTTAACATGGCATAAGAGGTCATATGGAATTTTACCAGTCTTCACTTCAGCACTATTTTCTGTCACTACTTTGAATAAGCAACTCATTTTCCAGCCACAGCCAGTTGCCCATTTTCCCCGACTACACCTTCCTCTGTCATGTTCCTATGTTTTGCACAGCTGCTTCCTCTTTCTAGAATACCCTTCTCCCTTCTCTGTTTGGCAAACTCCTACTAATTTTGCATGACTCACTTCAAATTCCCTCTTCTCTGAAATGCTTCCCTTGGTTCTCAAAGGTAGAATCAATTCTTTCCTCTTCTGCAATTCTTAGGCCTCTGCTAATCCCATTGGTATAAAACTATCTCTGTTGAGTTGGATGCGCCCCCTAATTATTGCAGTTGCTGAAGCCACTAGTCAGGCCCCTGAGTGGTCTTGAGCCCCACCACAGTCTATCCTTAAGTTATCTAACATGATGGTCTTGCTGAATCTGTGACTAGTATTGTTACATATTAACAGCTGCAATATTGTTACGTATATAACACACAGCTGTGCCCTTGTTATATATGAAAATAAATGGAGGCTGTGTTTTACAGTCTTTAGGGTATCCAATTCAATTTACATAGGGCTTATCCCACAGAAAACTGCCAAAAGTTCTGATTTGGTCTGTGGCTTCAGAAAAATAGAATTTATATTCTTGTTATTGGCTAGGCTGAGAAAATTACCTTGCTGATGTTACAAGGTTGCCTTCCAGAAACAATAGAGGCTGTAGGGAACTTCCCCACTGAGATGACGTACTGCTATATTTGCACCTACACATCATGTTGACGACTGATGGAGGACTCACCTCTAGTGTCTATCTATCTGGTTGAAAAAGTGGGGAGGTGGTGACCCATGTAACCCTGGTTTTTGTCTCATTTGAAAGCAGCTGTGTTAGGAGCACCCTTTGAACTCCTCAATGATATTCTGTAGAGCCACAGGATGCAGCAGGGTCCCTGTTGGCATGAGTTTCATGAATGCCATATTTCTCTGTGTCCTGCCTCATGCATGCACACATGCATTAAATGGTGAGACATGGAGGGAAAACAGGCTTTGGATCCAGATAGCATGGGGGTTCCAGTTCTGTCCTGCATCAGCTGTTTGGCCATGGTCAAGTGAGTTAATCTGCTTAGACCTCACTACCACAAGCATCAGATGGAGATAATGATACTACCATTGCAAATTTATTATGGAAGGTGATGAAATAATATATATGTAAATATTTAATATAATCTGAATCTTTATGCAAATGTCCATAACTAATGTTATCAAAAGGCAGCAAGTGTGAATTCTGGCTTTAGCCCTTGTATCTTTAAACAGTATGAAGCTTGAAGCTAATGCTAAATATTGGAGTTGATGCTTGTTCTTTTTTATTTTTTATTATTATTTTAATTTTTGAGACAAAGTTTTGCTATGTAGTTCAGGCTGGCCTTGAACTCACTCTGTAGCCCAGGCTGGTCTTTAATTTACAGTGACCATCCTGCCTCAGCCTCCCAAGTGCTGGGATTACAAGTGTGCAGCACCTTACACAGCTGACACATGCTCTTATTTCCAGAGGACCCCTCTGGCTTTTGGGAACTTGTTCTGGCCTTCCTTACATCAGCAAGGGCAGCTCAACCTTCTGATTTTTCTTCTTTCATTCGAAGTTGATCTTACAGGGAGATTAGTACCACACTGCCTCCACTCCATTCATTCCTCAGTCCTTTGTAGTCTTAAGTCCCCAGGCACTTCCCCAGAACTGCTCCAGTCAAGATCTCCTGGGAGTCCTGCTGCACACTGAATATTTTTCACATCCCAGCTTACAATTGCAGTTGACCTGGCAATCTCTCACTTCTTGAAATTTTCTCTTTCCTCAGCTTTTCTAGCTTTCATCTTTTCTGCCTTTTCTCTGATTTTCTAGTTGTTTCTGAGTCTTCTTCGTAGGCTTCTCTTCCTTTGCACACTGCTCAATTTTTGTCCCTGAGGTTTTGATCCAAGTTTCTTTCTTTTCTCATTCTAGTCACTAGCCTTAGATACACACCCACTGCCATTGGGCTCCCACATTACCTCTCTGCAATGCTTCTCAATCTTGGCTCTCTCCTGGTTTCCAATTCCAGCCCAGTTATGCTCTGATCCTTCAGTGTGGATGCAAAATAGAAGAAAACAGAGCCCTATGCTTCCTCACAAGCTCAACCCTGAGGCCTTGCCACTGAGAATGCTACTATCATCCCCTCAGGTGTCCAGGCAGGAATTCTGGAGCCAACCTGGATTATTCCCCTCCTCCATACCCTATTAGTCTCAGGTCCTGTTGATAGGATCTTTTTTTTTTTTTGGTACTGGAGATCAAACTCGGGTCCTTGTGCTTGTGAGGCAGGCGGCAGAACCACTGAGCTAAATCCCTGGCCTGACAGGATCTTTTAAGATCACTCAGATGCAACTTTCTCTCTCCAACTCCATGCCCTCTGTCTTAGGTTGCTTTAGTTGGGCACATATGAAGGCATAGAATGGATGATGAAGACTGAATGAACAAAGAAAGAAAAGAAGAAAAGCAGGAAGGTGAGAATAAAAGAAGAAAAAGGGAAAGGAAAAGTGAAGGAAATATAGCCCACAAAGAAGCTGGATGGCTCATAGAAAATGACTATGAGTTACAGAGAGTTAAATAAGTTGATGTTGCCACCATCCATATCACTGTATCCAACACTGCTCTCTTGACTAAATACTGAGCCCTTCCCATAGGGCAAATCTAAAGTAACTTGTGGAGATTGGACTTTCTCTTTGAGGAAAACAGAAAAATGTTCGGCCTCAACTTGACACACACACAAAAAATTCTGTTATTCATGAACAGTGGCTTAGGTAAGACGACAATATTTGGGGTCTTATTTCTCAGGGATGCAGAAAACTGGTACCTTACTGGCATGCTGGCCCTGCCTCCTTTGCTTGGATTAGGGAAGTGAACATAATTCCCCATTATGTTCACCAATAGTTGTTATAATAAAATTTTAACATTCAAGGGAAAAACAAACATTGTATGGGCAACAACACATATAATTATTGCTACTTGTGCCAGGCACAAGGCAGATATCATTCCATTTAATCCACAGAACGATTCCATGAGATAATAGTTCTAAAGCTCCATGAAGAAACACCCTTACACAAGGTAAATATGATTTCCAGGACTCTCAGCAGAAATGTACACTCAAATGTAGGTCTGCTAATTTCTGCCTTTAGTTCTTCCCTGTTAGGACTGATAGTTAGGCAACAGAAGTGCTGAGAAGCCAGCACTGTGGGACCTCCTTCTAGCCTGTAAAAAGGGCTCTTTCCACATTTCAGGAATGTACCTTGGCAGCAGTCATAAGGCAAACAGCCTGTTATTGCTCCTTGACACCTGGATGTCACAGCAATTGTTGCAACGAATACAGTTGTGCTCACTTCCAAGAAAACTGCAGCTCTTCTTAACAGGGAAAGAAGGGTGGGGAAAACTGGGGCCACACTTGGAAAACAGAACCACACAGTACCCAAGGTTGGTACTTAATATAACCACGGGCAAACAACTGTTCTCTCAAGTCATGGCAGAGTGTTAAGAGCTTCGATGGAATCCTGGAAATTTAATCCCTTCATTTTCTAGGCAACATAGCCCCAGAAAGATAAAATTATTCGTTCAAAGATATGCAGTTAAACAGTTGGAAACAACATCAAAAATAGTAGCAGCTATGCTCACAGACATGTCTCAAATGATTCCTCAATAGTGTGGTGGCAGAGACATTATCAATATGTCTATATTATCCATTTGCCATGGAACATTCTGAGACTCAGAGAGGAACCTGAGGCCTCACAATGTGCAATGGAGTCTGTGGGTTCTATTTAAATCCTATACTTTTTGGCCTCAACGTGCTTAACAGATAAGACAGTCACAACCTCTGAATTCTTTAATCACAGACTTCATTTCACACAATCCATCCCATGTTTCTCTTATATCCATATTCGTATTTATGTCAATTATGCCTATGGTTAATGCATTGAGGTTTGTAGACCAGTTGTGCATCACCAGGCCATGGAGACTTGCTTCCCACACGAATCCTGCAGCTTCTTAAACCAAAACATAATACACATAGCCATGGCTGGTCATCAGAGGCTGGAGGTGCTACATCCTAGCACAGACCGCCAGGACGGTAGAGGCGCCATGCGAACAGGTGGGTAGCAGGCCTAGAGAGTCGACCACGTCGGCTTGTCTCCGGGTTTCTGCGCAGGCGCGGTTTCCTTTTTGCCCGCAGAAGGGAACCCTTAATAGACCTTCGCTGCCGGAAGTTCCGGGCATCTGCCTTAAGGTACCAGGTAAGCTCTTAACCTGTAGGTATTGTAACACTATGCTCTTTCCCAGGTACCCTTGGTGAAGAAGTCTAGTGTCTTTTTAGAGCCGAAAACCGAGGTTTTGCTAGCCTCCTCGGAAGCCCCTCCGTGCTCTTGTACTTTGAGGTCCGGGGCTCCGCTCTCTCCTGTCTCGGATTCCCTGAGCACGAGGCGCCTCTGCCCAGCCTGCTCGGGAAAAGGGGCCGGCAGCAAAGGCTTGGCGTCTCCCGTAGTCAGCACCCCTCCCTGTCCCCTGTCATTCCTTGTAACCCCTAAGTTTCCCTGGTGTGAAGGTAGGCCCGCCAGCTCTGAAGAATTGTGTAGGGGGATCTGAGGCATTACTTTATCTTTTTCACCTTGTCATCTCACAGCTCCCTTTCCAGGCCCCATGACTGCTGAGAAGTCACACTCCATCCCATGTCACTGCTGAGCAGTCGGCCTTTCAGCTGTTTTGATTTTCCACTGGACTTCGTCTCTGCCAACCAAGAAAGGGAGATAGATTCACCAGACACTCTGGACCCTTAAGCTGTGATAGTACTGTGACCGAGGCAGAGGAGATCATCTGGCAGGATTAGCTCTAGCTAGCTCTGCTCCCTCTCAGTGGCTGAAAGAATACCTTCAGTGTATTGGTGTTGCGGTGGTCCCTACTTGCTCTAGAGAATTCATTTCCTTTTAATAATCTACCACGTTTAGTTTTTCCTACATGGAGAGGACTAATATGTTGCTGAAACCTTTGAGGAAGTGGAGCCATATAATTCTATAGTGAGATACTTGCTCCAGAGGCCTAACTGTATCATAATTTTAAACCTGATACTGAAGTGCTTTCCTATGAAAAGATGGATGCTGTAAATCACTTTACTTTTTCTGGGGACACCTGTCAGTATACTCACTTGGGCCAAGCACTAGCAAATGGCTCCTCTCTTCTTCATTCTTTTCCCTGGAGACTTCTTCATTTTTTGACCATCTTTCTTCAACCTCCTCCCAGAGTCCCATCTCTCAGTCTGTGGTTCCATTTATTATGTTCATTAGTGAAGTTTTGGACCAGTGCCAGCAGCAGGCAGTGGGCAGCAAGATGAGGAAGAGGTGAGTCTTCTTGTTTCTATAGCTGCAATTGCTAGTATTTGGTACACCTGCATGGTCTATTTGGGCCTAGTTTTGCCAACAGAATCACAGGCTGTTTTCCAATCTTATCAGGGACCCTTCCTCTTCCTGTGTCATTTTTTTGAGCTGTGATTATTTGTCAATAAGTCATGGGCACATCTGCAAATATAAAGATGCTACGCTAGATACTTCATCTATGTTATTTAATTTCTCTTAGCTGCAGTTTCTTTGTCCACAAAATAGGAAAAACATATATACTGTTTATCCATTAGTGAGTAGTTTTTTTTTTTTTTTTTGAGGATATTGGTTATTTTCTATAAGCCTTTAGTGGATCAGAAAGCATGAGTCCCTCAGCTGGGCTGTGCTCTCTTCTGCTGGAGTGTTCAAGGTCTCTCTTCCTGCAGTGTATCTTTCCCTAGAAGTGATTCTAAATAAAGCCATAGGGCCAGCTGTAAGTGTGCCCTCCCCCATTGTGGTTCATTAGAGAATGCATGCAGTGTGTGATTAGGACCACTTTGGGCACACCAGGTTCCTGGACCCATTGAATGGGGCTTGTATTTGGTGGCTTTGAACCAGTGCCCATGACTGAGACCCTGTGATTTGTTCATCAGTGACTAATTGCCACATATCTCTTTGTACTATCTAATGACTCCTCTCAAGAACTCACAGTGTCTAAGGATCAAAAATTATGCACGTCTACTCCAAAAAGCAGCATTAATATTATTCCCTTGAATGTGCTTCCAGGAGCCCACAAGGCGAGATAGAGAACATGGGCAGAGGTAACAAGACAAAATTTCAAGCAAGTCATTAAAGAATGCATTTTGAACATTGATATATATGCTTAATTCATGTTTCTAAATCAAGTTTTCTAATTTATGAAGAGATTTCAAATGCATTTAATATAGCTATCTGATAGGTTATTCTTTTACAGAGTAGAAACCTAAGCTTCAGAGAGAATAAACAATTTTCCCTAGGTCTTACAATTAATAGAATATGTTAAATTTAACCCAAGTGTGTATATATTTTCTTACTCACATACAAGTATTGTACACAGACATTTACATTTGTGTGACATGTGAGATGAGGCACATCCACAAACATTCAACTTGTTAAAACATCATGGGAGGGTTGACATGCTTATCACAGGTTTAGCCTTGTCAGAGGCTACAGGTTTGCCTCTTCCTGACTTCAGTGGTCTAGGTCCTTCCTGTCCAGATATTGATCACAATACCTGGAGGGACCATTGAGAGGTAACAGAAAGATTGAACATAACTATGAGCACAAGCACCAGTATATGTATTGGTATAACAGTTATATATAGAGTTCTCCCGCATTTACATTTTCATTTCATTCCAGAAGTGGCACAAATGCACAATCAGGAAATGATCTCATTGGGGTCCAATCTGTTTCTCTTTTCCCAGCCCCTGTCAATTGTCTTCTACAATTTCCACATTCTTCATGTTTCATGTGCTAAGTAGCATATCTTTGGATAGTAACAGCCTTGTTCTCTCATTAGCTATAAGTTTTTGGATAAGTTACTTAATGTTTTTGAGTCTCAGTTTCTTTATCTCTAAAATGAGGATCATAACAATGGTAGGATTATCTCATAACTCATAAGATTGTGTGAGCATTAATGGTTCTTAAATCATTAAATTTATCAATAGAAAGGTGCTAGTCAAAAAACAGTGACTGATGTAAATGAAATATTCAGTAAAAACTAACCACTTATATCTGCTACATAATTCTGACTGCTGTCATTAATAGTGCTCTTTGGGACTTGTTTACAATTGCTTTTTTCCAAGGCGTCGCCAAGGAGGCCAGCTTCCCCCCACTGTGCCCTGCACACTGCTGGAGCCTGACCAGGAAGTGATCCAGGAAGGCAGCTCTTTAGTCCGAGTGATTGGGATCATGGTTACATTCACTGCTGCTCTAGTGAGGAGTGTTAAATGACTTGGGGCAGGAGAAGGAACTTCCTGGTTAAGGTCCAAACTGCAAATGGCTACCATACTATCTAGAACTGCAAATATTGACAGCTCCTGAGAAGCACGCTAAATACTTGCTTTCTCCATACTTGAGATAATTTATGGGACATTCTTAGGAGTAGGCTCAAATTGGATTGGTGACTTCTCATCTCAGCTCTGCTACTTGGTTTCTATCTGATTAGTGTTCATCATGTAGCCTCATTGGGCCTTAGTTTTCTTATCTGTGAAGTGAGCGTGATAATATCTACATTACATGGTTATTGTGAGGATTAAATGAATTTATGAATGAAAGGTAATTAAAACCACTCCTGCCACAGAATAAACACTATATAATACTGTGATTAAATACATAGAGTAAGTTCTCTAAGGAGTAAGCCTTTTTGATTCTATCATTCAGTGAACACCCCATACTAACACACTGAGAAGGTATAGTAAATATGCAGGTAATATAGTCATTGTCTGAACTATGATTTGTTTTAGTAATTGGAATTCTCTTTTCTTCCTGGACAAAGAGCTTGACTACTTTTTCCAGCTTCCCTTGCAGGAAGGTGTAGCCGTGTGATTAAATTCTGGCCAGTGGAACTCAGTCTGACATCACATGTGCTCCTTCCAGGCCTGGTCCAAACAGTTCCTCATGTGTGTTTCCTTATCCTCTTTTTTCTTTTATCTGCCAGCTTGATGGAGGCATCCTAAGAGATGCTGGAGCCACCAGGTGGTTTCAACTTTGTCTTCCAGCCCTACCTTTTGAACCAGGTAGCTCTACTTGAGCCTTTGTGAAATTCAAATTAGTGTCCTCTTCAGGTGTTTAAGAATTCAGTTTTCTCCCTTCTAAGTGCCACCCCCCCACTTCCATATGCTTTCTGTCTTCCCCATATATGTTGACATTGGCCTACTCTGGTCTCATCTTCCCTTTTGTCTTTTTAAATACTTTTACTGTGTTTTTGGAGGAAGTTTTCAGGAGGGACAGAGTCAAGTGGGTACAGTTTGTATTTAAACATCAGGCCTGTTGGATCATTTTCAGAATCAACAATGGAGATGCAGTACTTAAAATAACTTCATAGATAATGATTTTTCTTTTCTTTGGTGTCATTTGGATTTTTAAGGACAAACTACATATGTATAATTCATCTACTTTTAGTAAACTAGATAATTAATTGAATGGAAATTTAAGAATATATAAAGCCTTGAAAAAGGATAATGGGACCTTCCTCTCCAGTTCTGCCCCATGAGCAGGTGATATGTTGCTCACTTTCATCTTCAAATGAGACTCATGGCTGAGCCAGGCGAGGAGACAGGGAGACAGCATGCTGCTTTGGCAAGATGTATAGAAGGAACTGAAAATCAAGTGCACCATTAAATTAGATGAAGTATAGGTTCTTTCATACCTGTAGTATTCCACATCTGTCTAATGTTCATCTGTAATTTTGTTGATTAGGATGAAATTCTTATCACCTCAGCCTCCCTAAAGAAGTTACTGAAACTGATCACATGCGTTTTTAAAATTTATTTTGCTTCTTTCCCAAAGATTAGTTAGTAGGAATTTAGATTGAACTTTACCTTCTTAAATTCTAGTATTTCTGAGTGAAAGAAAGTACCATGTCTGAGAGAATATACCCTATTCATGTCCCATGAGGAGACAATGCACACTGGATTTCTGGGTGAGCTCGAGGAACTTCGTCATAACCAAATATGACCATTAGAGGGAGTCTAGATCTTGTGAGAACATGAAACTGGAGAGGTAAGAACTGTTCCTACAAGAGCATCAGAGTAGTCTCTTTATTCAGTTTTAAATTTTACTAATGACAAAAGTACTATGTCTGGAAAACTACATTTTTATTTCCTGAGAGCTCATGGACAAATTCATTTTATCAGGGTTCTTAGGAAACAATTAGTCAAATTTATTGTCATTACTAATAATGATAATGTATTTATGATGATTTTGATATTAGTCACAACTAATAAAATATTTACTACTAATACTTTGCTATTAGTAATAATACCAATCATCTGTTTCTAGGATATCAGAAATGTATGTGTAACAGGTTATGTTTGGAAACAACAGGAGAACTAGGACATGCTCAGGACATGTGGTGTTGACAAGAGGAGGCTCCGAGGAACTGAGCAAACCCTGGTGCAATAACCTTCCATTCCCTCTCTGTTGCTGGTTCCGTGACAGCATGATGGTGGGGATCTCCTTGCTTTTAATTCGTCAGTCGTGTCTTGAATCACAAGGAAATAATGTTCCAGAGTTTGGATATTTATGCTTAAATGAATGAGCGAGGAACAGGAAGAAGAGGTTAGTACAGGGAGGGAATTGAAAAGCTGGGAAAGTCTAAAGCTTTTGGGACTGGCCCAGCACAGCACACAGAAACCAGTCATTGTGCTGTCATGGGCTATATATTGTTTTTTCCCAATTCTTTTGATGTATGGAGAAAGTGTGTTGTAGTGATGATGTGTATTAATCCATGTGACTTCCTTTCTCCTGGCCCAGAGTACTGGTTAGAGGTGGGACAGGGAGTATTCTTCCCCAGTAATCAAGCTGAGTCATTGTCCTGACTGCTCTGTCTCCTGGCTCTCCTCGTGGGAGCCAAGAGGGATGAGAATGTAGTACACTCCTTCCTTGGTAAAATCCAAGGCCCTGTGGGCCTTTGCTGTCTTGTGGTCAGTTTGGCGATCCACGGCTCCACAGCTGGCTTGGCTGGTATTCCACCTGGAGTCCATCTGTGGCCTTGCAGTTAGGCCTTGTCATATTCAAGATGTAACTGTGTGGTAAGAGAAGGAATTCACTGGCAAAAGTGTAAATATTTGTAATAAAGAATACTTTTAAAAAAATCAATACTGAAAAATCAAAAGATTGGCAGGAGATTTTTTTGGATATTGGGCGAACTGTTGGTGCCATTGTTAAAGGTAGGAAAAGCAAGAGAAAGAAGAGGAAAGTTAAAAAATATCTATTCAAACTCTTGCTCACCTAACTTTCCTCTAAAATCTTACTACAATTACTGTTCTGTTTCTCCCTTCCAGTGCACCTTGGTTTTCATATTGTTCAACATATGTATTTCTTATGAGTCCAAGGAAATTATGAGCTATTGGTAAATGAGCACTGATTCTGTTCTTCCTCAAATTCTCCCTGACATTGAGAATAGAATTAAAAACCTATAGGGAGCTTCATAAGTACTTTTTCATACATTTAGTGAATGAATAAGAGTCTTTCCACATTAACTATGCCTTCTTATTCTCCTATCCTCACTCACCAACCGTGACTTACTCCTATCTCCCCATGGCTCTACCTGTGGCCCTGGATCATTCAGCTCAAAGAAGAAAAAGGTGAAGCTCACAATTAAGCCCAATCACAATTGTCTTTAGAAAGAACCTTTTTCAGAACTTCAACACAAAACAAAACAGGGTTAAATCTCCTGGAATCACAAGAGTCCTGAGCCCCAGCAGTCATCCCCTTAATTCTGAGCGACAGAACCAACCTAGCAGGGTGGTTATGAGAGCTCTTTGGCTCAGTTTTCCCATATGTGTAATGGGGTTAATAGTACCTGCCTCCTACTTCCCCTACAGAAACACGATGAAGGAATGTTATAACATCTTTGCAGTTTTCAGATGAAAGCTGCTATATAAACATCCACTGTTATTAAATGCTATTGACGTTTAGATGATCGTGAAAATTTCATTGCTTATGGAGTTCATAGCAAGATAGGTGAAGACTGAGGTTGTGCCCAAGGATTTTTTGGCACTGGGACCTAGAAGAAGCCCATGACAATTAGGATCTGTACTTGAAACAGAGACTTAAAAGAAATTTGGTAGTGGTTCCAGATAAAACTTGAAAGTGTTTTACAAATTTAAAAAAAATTGGGAAGGGGGCGGCTACTAGGGATCGAACTCGGGACCTTGTGCTTGGAAGGCAGGCAGTGGCACCACTGAGCTAAATCCCAGGCCCTAAAAAAAAACTATAAAACTAACTTACTCTTGTTAAAAAATAAAAATAGTACAGAACTTTTCATAATAAGAAGCCATGGTCTCTTACAGCACCCTATCCTAATTTCTGTCCTTTCCCTTAAGGGAGCCACTTTTCATCTTTTTATTCTTTCTTTTGATGTTAATTCCCATATCTCTAAATAAAATGTTTATACTTCTATTTTTGACTGACCAGTTTAAGATATTAGCTATTGAGTTTCTGCCAATGATCTATTATTTAACCGCTCTACGTCCCCATTCTTTCAACTATTTAATTATATCACTTTTTCATTTATCCTTTGAAGCCTTAAGTTTTAAACTTAAGTACTTTATTTCTTGTTCAATACTTTAAGGGATTTTTTTGACCATCCACCTTGTGAGATGGGAACATGTGCCTCCCTGCCCTTCCTTTTGGCTCTCTTTTCTGCTTCCACTTCCCAACTTCTATCATTTAAACTTCTACATTGTCAAGACAAGTTTACATTCTGTTTTGAAATTATAACTGTCTTCTGGGCTTTGTTTATGGGATAATTAGTCTAAAAGCTAAAGATTATTTTAACTAGGACAAAGCTAGATTTTGTACTATTATTATATTTTCTGTTTTGCAAAGCTTTGAAATTTTTCTATCGTCTTACATCCCCTTTTATTCTGGCATTGTTTGCTTGTATAACACTCTAATTTATTTTTGAAGACTTGGTCCAAACGAGCATTTTGTTAAATGTCTTCCACCCTCGACTGATGGTTCTTAGGATGGTGACTGTTGTCCTCAATCTTCTTCTCTGTTTTAAAATTTTGAAGCCTGCATCTTCCTTGTTCTTGGCTTACTCCTTTGTCTTATTGGGCATAGCCTCAACAGCTTCCAAAAACTTCAGATGAATTTGAGTGCTTGGAAATGCTTTCATTCTGGGTTTAACTTATGTGATAATTTGGGTATAGAATTCACAAATGAAATCTTTCTTTTTCCTTGACTGTTAAGGACATTATTCCACTATCTTTTAGCTTCCAGTGTTTCTGGTGAGAAGTCTAGTGCTGGTATGATTCTTGTTCCTTTGTGAGTG
>NW_004624735.1:38629332-38648077 GCF_000247695.1 Heterocephalus glaber
GGGGTGGAATTGGGCCTTGCAGGCGCTGCTTGGCTGACCCACAGAGAGGAGCACCGGATGAAGGCAGGGCTGCAAGCCGCTCCTGGGACCTCACTGTCCTTATTGTTTTGAAATTTTACAATGATATGTCTAGGTGAGGGTCTGTTTCATTGTGTTGCAAACTTAGTGGACTCTTTTTGATTTAGAAATGCATATTTTTGATATCTGGTAAATTCTTTCATTTACTTTCTTAGATAATTTTATTTCTTTTGTGTTTCTTAACTGTTTTTTAATTCTTAGCTGTTATTTTGGGCTTGATTGTGTCCCCTCAAAATCAATTTGTTGGAGCCCTAATCCCCAATACCTCAGAATATGGCAGTATTTGAGGATAGGGCCTTTAAGGAGGTGATTAAGTCAAAATCAAGCTATTATGGTAAAACTTAATCAAATCTGATTGATGCTCTGTTAAGAAGAGGAAATTTGTACACATAAAGAGTGACACCGGATATGTACATATAGAATAGTGAACCAAGAAAGAGGCCCAAAGAGAAGCCAAATGTGCCAACACCTTGATCTTGGACTTTCAGACTGTGAGAAAATAAATTTATATTGATTAAGTCACCCAGTTTGTATTATTTTGGTATTTCAGCCCTAGAAAACTAATGCGCTGGTCAAGTAAAATGAAAATATACAAATAAACAAGCTCCAATTGGCAACTTTTAATAAGGAAAATATATTGGCCCATGTAATTAATAAGGTTGGAAAGGCTAGCTTTGAGCACTGCTAAATTTAGGAGGCCAAGCAATATTACCAAGATGTGGTTTCTTTCCATCTCTCAGAGCTGTGCTGTACTGTATTGTCTTTATTCACAGGCTCCACAGTAGGGTCACATTCTCCAAGGTTTAAGTCCGGTAGAAAAGTGTCTTCTTTACTTTTTTTGCTGCTTCAGAAAAAGGCTCCTTGTTTTTCTCATTGACCACATTTGAGACACATGTTCTGAGCTAGTTATTGAGACAGGTAAATGTGCTCTGATAATCTATTCCTGCATCATATACTCCATTTTTGATCTGAAAAATGTAGTGTCAATATCATCCATACTACATGGAGTGAGAATGGGACAGGGATGATTGTCATATAATGGAATGAATACTGGGAAACTAAATAGCAGTGAAGGTTAATACACTCTAGGTTTAAAGCTGAGTTTTGATTTTAAACATCTATGGTAATAGGAGCACAGTTTCATCCAATTAACATAAATCTAGGGATTTAATAGAATGATGCCAGACAGTATGGATTTAATCTAGTTAGTATTTAGTTACTATCTGCTATGTATCTTAAATATCAGTGAGGATAAGGACCAAGCATATTGAAAAGAAATCTTCAGTGAAGGAGTCTGAGGTCAGTGATTGCTACAGTTCCCACATGTGACCAAGTAGATTATCATGTAGCACTTGCTCATGACCTCTACTTTTGTTTGGGATGGGGAGTTAGGCCCAGCTTATTATTATTACTTTTATTATTATTGTTATATGCTGGGGATTGCACACAGGACCTTAAGCATGACTCTACCATTGAAGGTTCAACGTGTTAACCAAGACTCTGAGGCTCCATGAGAGCAATCCGGGGAGATAAATATATTTCAGAGAATTTATCAGAATGAATTATAATATTTAAAAGTTTTTTTAGATTCTAAAACCCTCTATAGTGAGTAGACGTCACTTTCTTTGGTTGATTGTCCCCAAGCTGATGTTAGGGTGACAAAGTGGGACACTTTATTTTTGGGAAATTTCATATGTCTTGGTGAAATTTGAGAACCCATAATAACTATCCGCAGAAACTATTTCTAGGCTTGGTTCCAGGTTCTATTACTGACTCACATTGGCTGGACTTTGGTCTACAACTCCATGGCTCATTGCCTCAGTTTCTCTATTTGAAAACAAGCCCCAACCAGACCTGTTTTTTTTTTTTTTGCTAAGATGCTGTGATATATAATTAGAATTTTACTTTTACTTCTTTCCTAAGTTTGTTTCTTCATACAATCTGTTCTCACTGCTGATTATCTCAGAAGGAAGATGAAGATGATAATAATAATAAAATAATAATTATAATCTAACAACAGTAATAATAGCTTATATATCTATAGGATGTTTTCAGTACACAAAGAACTCTGCCAAGTGATCATTTTAAAACATTAATATTTTGTGGCAAGTAGTATCATCACATTATTTTGACTTCACAATAAGGAAACTGAGGCATAGGCCGATTTTAGCCTGTCACTGTTCTGAGCTATAGTTCACTGCTACCTTCCTGAACAGTATGAAGTCAAAGAGTTTATGGACTTACATTGCCCTGCTTCTAGCCCAGCACTGCCTGACTTCAGTGGCCACAAATCTAGAACTATTTAGGGGATTTGGAAAGAAGCTTTGTAGGGCTGATCTCACACATGAGAAAATTGAGGTAAAGAAGTTGAGTGACTTGCTCAAGCACATACGTAACAGAACCTCTCTCAACAATGCTTTCAAAATGCCTTTTCTAGTCAGTAGAGCTCATACATTCTTAACTAACAGTGTTCTTCTCTATAACATGAATTTTCAGGGATAGAAATGTTGTAAGCACTTCTTTTTGATTTGTGTACTTTCCATTTTTTAGAAAACTGAAGCTTCCTCTTCACATTTTCACATCAGTATCTATTATCCAACTCTTAAGTGAAATTTTGCTAATGTGACATAGGCTTGCCATTGCTTTTCCATAGTATGTATTGTTGGTGCCATCTGATACCAACAGTGTCATTTGATACAGCAGTTTTTGTCATTAGCTCTCCTGCTTTCTCTTTAAGTGTCGTATTTTTCCCCTGAACTTTGGGGCTAGTTCTGTAAACGCTGGAAATATTTGATTGATTATTTTTGTCACGAGGAGCATACATTTGAGCCATGTCTCTATAGAGCTTTTTAAAAAATCTTTTCACATGATTAGGTTAACCGATTTCTTTAAAAACAAGGTCACTGGGCTTTGAACATGAGACGAGAACATTAAATTTTTTCTTGTTTGAGAAGTCACATAGCACACAGTGCACTAGGTAGTGGAGTTGAATGGATTGCTTATCCATAAAGCCAACTTCTCGGGCAGTAATGGTGATATTTCATTTTCATCTTCTGTAGAATGCCATCATATTAAAGGATTTACTTATTGAGTACATATCCACAGTCTATATTTATACTAGCATGCTTTTTCACCATTTATAATTTTATCTTGAAATGTAATATTTTTATTATTGTTTTAATCGTGATTTTTGGACTTGAGTGAATTATATTTGAAGTCAGTACAATTTTTTTTTTTTTTTGCAGAACCGGGGACCGAACTCAGGACCTTGCACTTGCCAGGCAGGCACAGCACCACTGAGCTACATCCCTGGCCCCTGAAGTCAATCCAATTTTAAAATTAGGATCTAATACTGTAATTAAAGTAAAATGTTAATTTAACAACTATGAGCTACATAAAATACTTCAGCCAGGACAAACCACCTTCCATTGAATTAAATGAATCTTAGAAAAGGCCAAACTAGTCCTTGTACATTATGAGAAACCTTGAAATATGTATCACTGGACATGTTATGAGATTTCTATGATTAATAATCCTTCATTTTCCAAACTGCAAAATGATGCAAATGAAGAAACAAAGACATAAATAAGTCCATTGCTTTCCCATGTCCCCCAAATGACCAAACCACACTGTTGGCTAAAACCTCTGGTTGTTGAGATCCACTTGGAAAAATGGTGGTCAAAGGGCTTAGTCTGGAAGGGTCTGATTGTCTCCTTGGAATTCAACTGCAGGTCCTGGTTCTTACATCCCAAACATCATGTGGTCTTTCACAATGTCATTTGAATTCACCTCAGAGGGAAACTTTGTTCCTAGAGTTAAGTCTGTATCTAATAAAGAAGAACAGGTAGAGGTTCAAGTAAAAACTGAAATGGCCTGAAACTGCAAAAGCTATACTCTCCCTGTAAACAACAACAAGAGCAACAATAACTCAAACTGATTTTACTTGAAAATATCCTGGATATTGATAAAGCTGTAATATTATTTTTTAAAATCACAACATTTTACTATTCATTTTATTCACTTGATCTTAGCCAAAAGACTGAGAAGCGATTATTATTCATTTTCTTTATGTTCTGTGTGGCAAAATGGAATGTGTGCATAAAATTCTTCTGCTGCATGTTAAATTCTGATGGTTGACTCAAAAACACTCATGTAATTATTTGAGCTACAAGTTAAATTATGTTTTCTGGAACACCATTTTTACTTGAAAGAATTAGGCAAAGTATAATAAACTTGGAGACTTAGCAGGCATTTTCTTAAAAATGAATAAAGTGAGTCTGCTATTTAAAGGAAGACAACTGGGCTGGCTTACATGTGTAATCGCAGCACTTGGGAGGCTGAGGCATGAGGATCATGAGTTTGAGGACAGCCTGGACTGCATAATGAGACCCTGCCTCAAGAAAATTTTTTTAAACTTTGGAATGAAAATTTAAATTAAATAAATTTTTATAAAAAGGAAAATTTTAAAAGAACAGAATTATCTGAAAAGGCTATCAAGATAATCCATGCCAGATTTTCTTTATTTTCTCATTAAAAAGTCATGCCACAATGAACTGTTTTTACTTACAACACTCTAACACCAAATATGTGGGTTTTTCCCACATCGGTAACCAGCTGTTCAACTCTTGAGGTGGGTGTCCTGCAATTCAGTTCAATTCTAACACTATTAAAGTTATTGCCAGACTCCTCAGATTTAAGGATCCAGTCCCACAGGATGGACCTCACTTCAGATCCCAGTCACAAGTATTGGATACCCAGATTACTGAAGTTTCACTTGGAGTTCCCACAGTCCCTTGGGTTTGATGTTTTTGGAATGCCTCACAAACTCAGGAAAGCACTTTGCTTACTGCTACTGGTATGTTATAAAAGATTCAACTTATCAATAGTCAAATGTAAGAGAGATGCACAGGCAGGGTAAGGTCGGGCAGCAGGGGCAAAGCTTCCATGTCCCCTCTTGGCACAGCACCCTCCCAAATCTCAGTGCTTTCACTTACCTGGAAGCTTTCCAAACTTGTCTGAGATTTTTAAAAATTAAGGTCTCATTGTGCAAGCATCCTGGTTCAATGATGCAATGGTACAATGATGGCTTAATCTTCAGTCTGTTTCTCCTTTCCAAAGATTAAAGTGGGAGACTGAAAGTTTCAACCCTATAATCTTGCCATGATCTCTCTGATGACCAGCTCCCATCCTGAAACCATCTACAACCTTCGGTCACTAGTTATGTCTTTATTATACAAAAGACACTCATTACTCTAGAGATTCTAAGGGTTTTAGTAGATCTGTACCAGGAACTGGGGACAAAGACCTAATATACATTCTCTTTTGTATTACAACAAATTGAATGTAGAAGCAGGTATGAGAACCTATCTATTGCCTATGAAACCAGGCACTAAAGAGACAAAAATACAAAATACTAAACTTCTCACTATTTTTTGAAATTATAGTTATTTTCTTAAACATATGCTATTTATATTAGCATGTATGTTATCACTTGTTATGTTAATATTTTTTAAGGTCTCATTTTAAATTTTTAATAAGGTAATATTAATAGATTAAAACCATGTAAACAAAAGCTCTTTGGGATCATTAGTACTTCTTAACGATGTAACTAGGTCCTGAGACCAAAACGTTGGAGAATCGCTGCACCCAGGGGGTGGGTTTCCTACTTTCAGGTAGATGCCTAAGGTGTTAACCTTATGGAGGTCACCATCGATATCACCAGAACACTGAGAATCCTATATATTTGATCTAAACTACTTGACTTGCTGTCCTGTGTTCCTTTTTTAAGCTGTAGAACCATTCTCTGGGTAACCCTTGTGTAGTCTTGTTCTGCACCTGGCCTCAGAGTGCTCCTGCCTTCAGACACTAGAGCTTGTTTTATAGCAGGGCTTTGGGCTTATTTCCAGGAGGTAGCCTGGGTGCTGGGAGAATTTTCTGGATCTAAGTTTCTTGATATCAAGGAGTAACTCAATAACGCAGATTTTTGAGGCTCTGTGCCTTTCTTCAGACGGACTCCTTGCCCTTGAGTATCCTTTATTTCTCTTATACTTATGCTTATCAAACTGAATGTGATAAGTGCTATTCTTGTTCATTAAAAAAGCCTCGGGGTAGGGGGCCACATAAGTCTCCCAGTTTTATCCTTGTTCTTAGCACATAAACTGGCACATTTTTAGGACTCAGAACCGCTTTTTTCAATTAAATAAATGAAGGACTGTGTGTGTATTAGAGGTTGAGAGAAACTTTTTTAGATAGAAATTTATAAGGAACTTTCTTCTACAAACATAAAAAACAAATTAATGAAAAATCTCAATAGTGAAGACCAGTGATTTTAAGGGAGTGCTGGTATCTAGTGAGTGGTGTTTTTGACATAGAAAACCCTAAGTACTCTTTTAGATAGAATGCTAATGACTGCCTGTACAAATGGCTGCTTTAAAAGCCCCCAGTAAAGGGATCTTTATTGTAAAATGCTTTTGGTAAATGAAGCCTTTGATGAAGGTGTGCCCTTTCCACAAATGACATAAGATGACATGCTATACGTGGGCTCATACCACATGAAAAACATTTGTAGGAAGAAGTATCAATGCATGAAAATTCTATTGTCTGTCCTTACACCTCTTTCATTAGGGTTTATTATAGTATCGGCTGCTTGTTCACAAGCATTTATGAAGCACAGCAGATGTGTTTCTGAGTTATGCAAAACTCTGAGGAGGCTCAGCATCTGTTTTTTAGGAGCCTGTTGGGTAGCTGGGCACAGGAGTCCTGGGCACTGGGAGGCTGACTCTGGCATAGAAGTGAGAACTATTAATGAGGGTAGTGTTCTATGGCAGGGTCTGAAGGCCCAAGTAATTTGAGATCTGGGAAAGGGAAGAAAGAATAATAGTGTGGGAAATGTTTTTGGAAGAATTGGATTTGGATACATCTTGAATGAGGTGGAAACTGTGGACTAGGGAAGATAAATGATGGAATTTGAAGAAAGTATGGTTGGGGAAAGAAAGAAAACTATAAAATTACTGAAATGGAATTGGCAAAACATTTATTTGGCTAGAACATGGGCAGAATGGTAGGAAATAGATAAAGAGATTGCAGAGGTGTGGGCTGTGGGGTGGTGTGGGTTGCATGGAGCTAAGATAGATTAGACAATCATAACTATGAACTGGAAAGTTTAGACTTGATAAGACAGGTAACCAGGAGACAAAGTGGAAAACTGCCATATGAAGAGTTCGGTTTGAGGGAGAATTTTTGGCATAAAGAGATGACAGAGAAAGCTTGGAATCCCTAGAGGTTAAAGACCAACTTAGAAGTTACAGCCATTTTAGGACAACCTAGTCCAAGAAAAATATGGAAGCCATGTACCTAATTGTAAATTTTCTTGCAATTGCATTGAAAAAGTAAAAATATTAATATAAATATGTATCATTACATCACAATTTTGTCCTGATACATAAAAATATGGCATTAAATATGTAACCCATATGCAAATTATTAATAAAGTATTTAAAGACTTTTCCTACTAAGTCTGAATTCCAGTGTGTCTTTACATTTGTGACATGTCTTAATTTGACTTTTAAATTTTCACTGGAAATAGTTGATCTGTGTTTAGATTTTATAATGTTTACAGGTGAAACAGCATATTCACATCCTTAAGTTGTTCTGAATATGTTTAAGTATTTCACAAGGACTGAATTAAATGTTATTAAATTTAAATTCATTAAAACTTAAAAATTAAGTTCCTCCATTTTACTGGGCATGTTTTAAGTGTTTGATATTCACATGTGTCCAGTGGCTATCATATTGAACAACTTACCCAATATGCTTGTCCGGAGGTGGTAGCTAGAAATAAGAGCATCGGTGAAAGAACTTTCCAACCGGAATTGTGCCTATCTTGATACTAAAGAGCAGAGGGAGTAAATTCATTTCTCTGTTCACAGAGAGAGAATAAAGATGGGCTCCTACTGTCTAAAAAGGTTACTTTATAGGTTCTGTGAGACAACAATATGGTTCTGCTCACTTTAAAAAAAATTCATTGGCCATAGTAAGTACTTACTGTTAGATAGTAATTGACCTGAGGAAACCACTTCAGTTTAACGTTTGGATTCTTTTCAGCTTTCTCAAAACAGTCAGATCATGTTTGCCTGAATCTACAATCCAGGTTTATCTTCTAGTAATTACCAACATCTAATTGCGGAAAGGAAACAGAAATGTATCTAATTTCAGAGTTTCTGCATATCTCCCAGACATCATTTAGAGAACTCTGAGCAGAGAGTCTGAAAAGCAGGCTAAACAGAGGTGGGATTCCCTCCCCAATTTCCCTTTTAGCCCTTTGTCCCTTCTTCTCTGTTTCTTCTTCCCTTGTGTTAACATTAATGTCCCGAACAAATCCAGAAAATTGCTCTGTGGCTATTTAAAGCTCTGTAACTTCAGATCTCATCCTCTTACTGTTACAGACAGCCTTGATCACTGCTGTGTGAGAGGACAGTGGTAAGATCAAGACCCTTCAGCAGGTCCCTCCAACTGGCTCTCAATGAGTACAGGGCGTGGGTGGGTGGCACCAGTCTACTGCCAGGCCATTGCAGTAGCTGTTGGGGCTCAGTTAAATGACTGTTGGCACTCTCTCTAACTGGTTTCCAAGCAAACTTCAGGGTAAATATTTAAACTTAGTTTGGGACTTTTTTTTAGTACAGTTTGGATTTCCAGAATAATTGAACAGATAGCACACAGAGTTCTACATACCCACCTCTCCGGCACCCTCATTCCCCGCACATAGTTTCCCCAATCAGCATCTTGCATTAATATGGTACGTTTGTTAAAATTAATGAACCAATAATAATATGTTATTATTTGATAAAGTCCATAGTTTATATTGGGGGTTACCCTTTGTTTTGTATAGTTCTTTGAGTTTTGACAGTTGCATACTGATGTTTCCTCCATTATAGTCTCATACCATCTTAAAATACCTTGTCCTTAACTTATTCATGAAATCCAAAGGACAAAAATATTTCATGATATGTGAAAATTATGTGAAATTTAAATGGCAGTGTCCATAAATTGAGTTTTATTGGGATGTAGTCACCTCCTTTGTTTATTCTTTGTCTGTGGCTGCTTTTACTCTACAAAAGAGTTGAGTATTGCCACTGGAACTTTCTGGCCTGTCAAACTGAAAATGTGTACTATCTCACCCTTTGCAGAAGAAGTTTGCTGATCCTTAGTCTAGACCATAACTTCTTGAAAATTCTAGTTGTCTCCTCTCAGAAACTTATGGAGGGGAATTAGACACAGTAGATTTCTACTGTAAGGTGACTGACTAAAAATATAGTATCCTCTCTAAACTATTAGCAGACTTTTTCCTGGGGTTGTGAAATCCTTTTTACCATTTTACAGATAAGTCTTTATCACTTAAGTCTTGATTTTTTTTTAAGTGAATCTCTGATGAGATGTGGTTTATATCTTCATAAATAATCAAATGTTGGATTAAAGTATTCATTTAATTGTTTATATATAATTCTTCCCAAAACCATCCATTTAGTATTGACTTTTTGTTGTATGCAGTGCTGGGTAGCAGACAGGAAAAAGCAGCCCCAGTAATTAAGGAGGTAAAACATCAGTGTGGATATCAGACAGATAAAACAACTATTATAATGCATGTGATAAGTGCTATAATAAGGGTCATGAACAAGATAAAAGAATCATATACCCACCAATCTTTAATTTAACATATATTTAGTAGTTACCTATAAAATATCGGGCATTATGATAGATCTTGGGAATATGCTGGTGGGCAAGGCCAATCTTAAAGAGCTAAGTGTAGCCTACATTTATTATAAACATAAGATGGATTTGGGGGTCATCGGACGCAATTCTCCTGTCTGGTGAAAGAATCCTTCCTGCATTGCTCTTGGAGAGTACCACTTAAATTAATGTGCTCTATCTTCCATGATATGAAACTCATTAATTTAATGGTGGAAAATTATAAATATTTATTATTGTGTTTCATTTTGAGTGAACTATAGTAGTAATTATACATTTAAGGGCTGAAAGTGCCTGCTAGAAAGCCTCAACTAATTCTTATATATGCTCAAAAACATATTCACAGAAATATGAGCACTAGAAGGAAAGGGATTTTGTCTTTTGTTCATTAATCACTATTTTTACTTACAGAATGTATCTTAGAATAGAGTTTGGCTCATATATTAAGATTAATCCTTGTATTAAGGTAAATCTGAAATAAATACAAAAAATTGTTTTAGAGCTTTACAAAAATTTAAGAACTCCTCTTGTCCTATTATTTCTGTAGAGAGCCAGAAATAAGTTTATTATTCCTATTTAAAAAATAAACTGCATATGTATATGTATGTGTGAATGAGTGAATAACATTTGTCAGATACTGAGCACAGAGTATGTGTCACACTCTTTATAGAATTGATCTCATTTCTTTTTCACAATAAGTGGGGGTATTTGTTAATTTCCTCCCAATGTGTGGATCAATAGATGTTTAAATAACTTTCCAAGACCAACAGATTTGTTAAGTAGTAGAGGCTAGACTAAATGTTTTATTGTATCTTTTGTGGCCAGTTGCTATTCTTACCTATGTTAGTTACTTTTCTCTTGTTGTTGTTGAGGCCCAAAGTCAAACAAAGTCAACAGGGAAAGGTTTATTTCGGCTCACAGTTTGTAGAGGTTTCAGTCTCTAATTGGCTGGCTCCAAGGCAGGGTGGCCTGGTGGAGGGACATCGCAGAGGAGAACAGTTGATGGCACCCACAAGGTAGCAAAAGCAACAAGAGACCTTAACAGCTTCTTTCTGCCCCTTTTATCTTATCAAGATTACTTAGGGTGGGTAGCAATCACACCCTTAATCCTAGCACCCTTGAACCTAGCATTGCACCATGAATCAATTCCAGTGGCACACACTGTAGATCCAGCCACCTCTGAAAAATCCCCATGAAGCTTCCAGAGGACATCTAACACAAGCCATAACATTGCCTATACTCTGGAGACTATGAAGTGTATGGGCATTCCACAGGTTTGTCTTCTCTGGCACAGGAAGGTAACTGGAGAAGAGCAGGTGAAGGTACAGTGAAGAAATAGTCAAGCATAGATTGAACAATGTTTGTGGCACCATTGAGCCCAGGAACACTTCATGGAGACCATTTTACAACATGTCATATATATTAAGGGCAAAAACACCAGCTGTTACAGCTGTAACAGCCTGTGGAGACCAATTCTTTTTTTTTCCCCCTTGAATCCATCCTTCACCTCTCCCTTGCCCCTTTATATAGTGTAGAGAACTGCATAGCAGAATTCTTTGTCAATTGGCTTCTGGGTAGAGAGGCCAATAGGATGTATTAGCAGAGGAAAGACATAAACCAGGCCATTTTCTCCTCTGCTAATCTGCTTTGAGTAGCATTTTCAGTGGCTGTTTTCTCTGAGTCCCACTTTTGCAAGATTGTCTCTTCCTTTGTGGACCTAGGTCACTAGCAGCTTCCACTGTGGCTCTAGCTCCACATTTGACATCTGGTAATAACCACCTTTTCCTGTTGTCTAAGAGACCTAGAAATATACCAGTCTCCACTACTACTAATCATGAGGTGGCTTCACTACTTTGTTTTTGGCTCCTAAGCTCTTTCATCTTTTGTATGATCAACTCCTTGTATTAAATTCTCTGTTGAAAGATTTAAAATTGTTTCTGTTCCCTGTTGGATTTACTTGACTGATGCTCAGTTAAGCCCCCAAGTTTTAGGGGCTTACAATAATACAAACATTTTTTTAATGAGTTTAAAGTCCAGTGAATGCCCATTGGGAACCTTCTAGATGGTTCAGAGCCTGTGGCCATTCTCCCTTGTGACACTGCCATTCTCTGGGGCCCTGGAGCCTTCTCTTAGATACTGTGACAGCAGAGAGATGAATGTGAGAATCATATGTGGGAGGGTTTTATGGCCAGTCTTGGAAGTAATGCATAATCCTTCTGTCCATATTCTATTTACAAGAACTTCCAGAGATGCTGATGAATGTAGTCTTGTTATGGGTCCAGGAGGAGAAGGATAGGGTTACATGATTGGTTAGCCAGTCTTTGCTATATTGGAGTGCTGTGAAGATTATCTGAATATCTGATCCATTTGGCCTGTATGTGTATATATTTCTTTTCACTCCTTAGCACTTCCATTTGTCCTTCTCATCTTACCTTGTTCATACATAGCTCAATTGAAAGACCCTTACTGAAATGTAGTACAAAATGGTGCCTACTCTCTGAGAATAGGGATAAGATACATGTGAATATTTTCTGAACCAACCAATTGGATCAAAACATGCCTCCTGAGGTATGAGAAATGGATTCTTGGAAGTAGCCATGGGGAGATTAATGATACCTAGAATATCCTTTCATATACTCTATCAATGAAGGTAAAAATTGCTTTCTTATGTACTGGTGTCCTATGTGCTTTGCTACTCAAATGATGGATCTGTCGATCAGCAGCATCTGGAAGTTTATAGAAATGCAGAATGTCAGGCTTCAACCCAGCTTTACTGAATCAGAACCTACAATTTGACAAAATCCCCTGGTGATTTGCATTCACATTAAAGTTAGGGAAGCATTAGTGTAATTTATAAAGTTAAAGCTTTGCTTAGCTAGAAACTCAGGTTTTCTAGGTGGGTCTTCTGCTTGTGGAACATTCTGTGCTGCTTCTCGGATTAGGGAAATCCTGTTTGAACTTCCAGGATGTGAGCTCATCTTGCTTTACCTTGTAAACCAACTAAAAAATTGGACAACTGAATTGTGTTCTTGATACTTCTAACACAGAAAGACCAGAGAGAGAGAGAGGGAGGGAGGAAGAGAAGGAAGGAGGGAGGGGGAGGGAGAGAGAAGGGAAAGAGAGAGAGAATATAATGTTAAGTGAAGTAAATCAGACATATAAGCTTAAATATTTCATGGTTTATTTTATATGAGAAACCCAAAGTATAAGCAAATAAAAGCAAAATAAAAGATAGATAATAGGAAACAGGAAGATAGATCTTGTGCAAATGCAAAGGGCACCAAGAAATAGAGGGAGGAGGGAGGGTGCAGAGGGGAAGGATCTGTAAAAAGAATTAGGATGTGTTATGTACATGTACCAACTCCCCACAATGAATGTTGTTATTATGAACTGGAAATACGTACTAGTTAAAAATTTTATAAAGAGGGAGGAAGGAAAGAAGGAAGGGAGGGAGAAGGAAAGGAGACCAAGTTCATCTAGACAAAGTGGGCTCCAGCCTAGATATTGCCGGGCTGTCCAGGGCTGGAACTCATTGGTAAGCTGCTCAGCTTTCAGAGAAACTCTTCCAGTAAGGCCAATTGGGTTCTAGGCTTTGTATATAAGGAGCTTAAAACTGCTTATCTCTTTCTGTCAGATTTGGTCTGTGGGTAATGGGCAAATTATTAACAATCTCTGATATAACCAAACTGAATGTATTTCTTTTTACCCTTTCTGCCTGTGTACAAATTCTTATTTATTCTTTTCCTTTTTTTTTTTTTTTTTTTTTTTTTTTTTTTTTTTTTTTTTGGTACCAGGGATTGAACTCAGGACCTTGCGATTGTGAGGCAGGCACTGGAACCACTGAGCTAAATCCCTGGCCCTGCTCTTATTTACTGTTAAGTCCAGCTCAAATGCCAAATCTCCTGTGATTCCCTAAACCCAAAGTTCACCCCAGGTCTTTAGTACCCTTCTAGATCGACCCTCTGGGCCCTAAAACTCTGTAGCTCTTTCACTGCCTGCCTCCCCTGCATGTTCTATAATTAAAGTTGCCCTTGTAGCCTCTTCCCTCTTTGCAAGAGGAAGATATTGACCAGATCAGATTACCCTTAGGTGCTGTGGAGAGATCAAAAGAATGGTTCAGATAACTACACAAGTATTTTATCAGAGGCCTCTGAAGTCCTAAATGAAGTCCAAGGATTGCTACTTGTAGGAAAGCTTCTATTTAGGTAGAGAGTAGTGGGTTAAGACATTTTTGTGCTTCTGGGATCAGTGCTTTGTTGCCTGTGAAATTAATTTATAAAGACAGGATTCTTTCCTGGCCTGGGTCTCCTCCAAAAAACACAGGGCACGAATATATTTATCTTATGGCTGTGTGCATCAAAGGTGCGGAAAATCTCTAAAACCTGTATCTCATAACTTGGGGCAGGGAAGTGGAAGTAAGGTAATTGGAAACTCTGTGTGTGTGTGTGTGTGTGTGTGTGTGTGTGTGTGTGTGTTTATACAGTCTAGTCTAATCCATTTGGTATTCTAATCCATTTGCCTCATGGTAACTGCCTTAAAATCTAATAAAATTAGTTTTTCTGCATAATTCATTCACTCATTTCTTCATTCATTTTCAAATCACATAGATCATAACATGCTGCACATGCAGAGGTTAATAATACAGTCCCTACTCTACAATTGCTTATTGTCCTACTTGCTTCGACCTCACCAACTTATGAATTTATCCAATCTTTGGCTGTCCTTCCTCCATCCTACTCCTACCCTGGGAGGACTCCCTTTTTAAATTAATAGGTTTTATTATTATTATTGTGCTGGGAATGGAACTGAGGGCCTTGAGAGTGTTAGCCAAGTGCTGTACTACTAGGATGTAGGTCCAGCACCGAGACTTTATTCGTTTTTGAATAGTTTTCATTTCTCAGAAAAATTGAGCAGAAAGTACACAGAGTTCTTGTGTACTCTGTCATTCCATCTAATTTTTCCTGTTTTTTACATCTTGCATTAGTATGGTATATTTGTTACATAGGATGAGTCCATATTAATTCATTATTATTAAAGTCTATAATTTTCATTAAGGTTATTTGTGTTGTACGTTCTATGGGTTAATAAACTCATAATATATCTGCTATTAGAGTAGCACATAGCGTGTTTCAGTACCCTAAAGTCCTATGTTCACACACTTTGTTGTTCTCAGGCTTTGTCCCCACATCTCCGAGGTCCATGAAATAATAAAGTTAAGTATTACACTTGGGTTCAAATTAAGCATATATTTAGGTCACCTTGCTCCACCCCAGAATCTTGGGCAACTTACCATCCAGACACCTCTAAATCTTCACCAAACTTGACAAAAAATTTTAAAAATCCATCCTGGCTATCGTGTCAAAAGCAGAAAAATTCTAAAGAATCCAGCCCACCAATACAAGCTAATTCCCTGTTAAGCTGCCTCAGGGAATTTCCCAAGAAATTCTGGGATTTTAGAAATGGCTTTTCTTTAATCCTTGTGACTCATTCCTCCTGAGCCTGCCCGAGTCCTTTAATGGAGCATTTTGTGAATAATAATTTTAGTGATGCTACAATGTGTCTAATGAAGTGATAATTTATGGATGCACAGGGTATATGAAGCAATCATGGGGGCCAGTTTAGTGAGTGCTGAAGAGAAGCCAAGACATCAACCTGATTTATAAACTACCCATTTTCAGGCGCCCATTGGTAGCTTCACAGTGGATGCTAGATCTTTGGTTGAGAATGATCTTAACATATGTATGCTATCCTTACAATGGTTGTGTGAAGCCAGCAGTCATTCCACTTTGAGAGGTTGTATCTGACTTTGCTGACAGCAGGTTCTATGGGAGTTCTGAGTTGTGAAATCCTTCCTTGAATGGGCATTGGTCTTCAGAAACCAATGATAAAGTGTGATTCCTCCTGGTCTGCAAGGCTACCCCAAGTGACAGTCACAGAGGGCAGGACTATCTTTGGTTCTCTTCCAAGAGCTCCTTAGATGGTGCTCATTCCCCATTCTGCATTCCAGGGAGCTACTATGGGATGCCTCTGGGTGCCTTTCTTACATGCTACCTGGCAGCAGGTACCCCCCATCATAGAGCTTAACAAATTTATTCCAACTATCTCCTTACTTGTCCATGGGCCCTAGTGGATTGTAGGTCCTTCTATCCTCACTGAGATATTGTCAGCCTCTACAACAGTGCTCGAGGAAGTGTACATGTTAGGTAAATGGATGAATGAGTTGAATGATTGTGATGACTCTTTATTCCCACCAGTGACACCTATTATAAAATAGAAGCCTCCATACTATTTTCACTTCTTCCCTCTTCAGCATGTGCTCATTCTATTTGGTCATGAAGGCTTACCAATTTAATCCTAAAATGTACGTTGAATCCTCTTTATTTCTTTGTCTATACCTAGGTTGAGACTCTGAGCATCTGTTATAAATTTATTTTTAAATTTTTATTAATGCACATTGGTTATATAGACTAGTAGATTTCATTATGTCATATTTGTAGATGCATGAAACATATGTTGCTCATTTCCTACCCCTATTATGGCCTGAAACCACAAGTTAAAGGGGGAAAGGGTTATTTTAGCTCATAGTTTATAGAGATTTCAGTACATATTCAGCTAGTTCCAAGGCAGGGCATCATGGCAGAGAGGCATGGCAGAGAAGAAACAGTCTATTGCATGGAAGGCAGGAAGCAGTGTACCTTTCTTCTTTTCCTTTTTATTCTATCCAGGCTACAAGTCTATTGGTTGGTGCCACCCACACCCACAGTGAGTCTTCCTGCTTCAGTAAATCCATCATCTACAATCTATGCTAAACTAATCAGTGAACTAATCCAGTGTCACACACTCATGATCCAGTATCACACACCGAAAATCCAATCACCTCCCAAAAATCCCACCTATGAGTGGATGAGGCTTTGTGTGTGTGTGTGTGTGTGTGTGTGTGTGTATCTAGATATAAACTATAACACTGCCCAAATGTTTTCTACAGCAGTGGTACCAGCAATGCATTAAGCTCAAATGTTCTAGTTTTTCCATGTCCTCACCAACTCTTGTTATTTTCCTTTTTGTTTTTTCATAGTATTAGCAATCTTAATGGGTGTGAAGTATTATATCATCATGGTTTTGATTTGAACTTCTCCAACTATTAGTGATATTCAAACATATTTTCATGGACATATTAGACATGTGTATATATATTCTTTGGAGAATTGCCTATTTTGGTCCATTGGGACTTTATATTATTAGATTTCCTACTTCATTTTCAGAGAATTGTAATTGTTAGAAAATTTCTATTTAACAAAGCTTTTATAAATAGGGAGGGAAGCAGACTTGGGGGAAATGGGATAAAATTAATTAAAAATAAGGAAAGTTTCTATTTATAGTCATGTTCCTTTACCCATGGGGGATACTTTCTAAGGCCCCTAAAGAATGCCTGAACCCAAGAATAGTACTGAACTCTGTATATCCAATGATACCTTGCTTGTCACGCTCAATTCATTCCAAATTTGTGTTTAAACACTCAAAATTTTGAGAACTGAACGTATTTTTCCCATAAGAAATAATGAAAAACCAACCAAATAATTGGTTCTGAGGCCCCAAAATTACACTTAATAAATTCATTTTTCCAAGACTTTAACACATTTTGCAATGGTTCTCAGTTTTACTCTTAGTTTACTGCTGGTATTACTAACATTTTTTGGAGTCATGCTCATGATATTTTATGCAAATAAATCACAAAAAAGAGCACAATGATGAATGCTTTAATGCACCAATGCAAGCACTGTATGTTGTCAGGGTGAGAGTAGCACTTAGACTGAAGAGCCACCCCTTTGTGTCCAAGATGTGATGTGACGTGTGACTCACTCTCACCCCATACAAGTTTTTTCAACTCAAATTTTTGCTTCGACTATTGAGCAGAGCTATGAACACTGAGCATATTTTTTTTTAACTTTGCTGTTGAGTAGTGGAAAGTTTGAGCTTAGAGCTATTTGACAACTGAAGTATAACTGTACTATGTAAAGCTTAAGTTATTGTCTTAGAAACTTTTTTGTTGCTGAGAAACAATATCTGACACCCACAATTTAAATGTAGAGAGGTTTATTTTGGCTCAGGTTTTCAGTCCATAGCTGGCTTCAAGGCAGGAAGTACATGGAGAAACTGCTTGGGCAGGAGAAAGCTGCTCACATCATGGTGGCCAGGAAGCAGAGTATGAAGGGAAGGACGGGAAGGGAGATTTACCTTTTCAGGATACGTTCCCAATTACCCATTTCTTTTGACAAAACCCCACTTCCTAACAGTAAGTTAGCTATAGCAACCTCATACTCAATCACCTCCAAAGGGTCTGCTTATGAGAGCATGTGGCCTTTGGGGAACATTCTCAATCTAAGTCATAAGAATTTTTTTTTGCTAGTATATAATGTTTACATTCCTTGTGTGGAGTTGGTTCATATACGTAACATCTTAATTGCTTTTTAAATCCCCTTTCCCTCCCATCCATCTCTTTGTCTAGTTGATCTATTTGTGATAATGGGATACCCATTATAATTATAGGTCCCCCGCTATAATTGCATTGATGTTTATATGATCTTTGATATCCAATAGTACTTGTTTTATGAAGTTGGGTGAACCATTATTCAGTGCATAAATATTAATAATTGTTATCTCTTGGTGCTAGATTTTCCCCTTAACCCATATGAAGTTACTTTCTTTGCCTCTTTTGTTCAGTTTTAGCCTGAAGTTCACTTTGTCTGAATATAGGACAGCTACACCTGTTTTTCTTTTGAGGTGCCTGTTATATGTAATATTGTTTTCCATTCTCTGATTTTTTTAGTCTCTAAGTTTCTTTTTGGGTGAAATGTGTTTTGTGTGTACTGTGTACAGTTGGACTTTGTTTCTTGATCCATTCTTCCAGTCTGTGTCTTTTGTT